>VMKM01001155.1:0-175005 GCA_008360985.2 Macquaria ambigua | reverse complement strand
CCCCCCCCCCCCCCCCCTTTCCCTCCATTCTGCCTTCCTTCACACCCTCTTCTCCGTCTCTCCTGTCTCTCTCCCCGCCTTTACCTCTTTTCTCACCCATCCCATCCCCTGCCCTGGCCCTTTTTCATCCTCGCCTCCTGTCCTCCTCCTCCCCCTCCCCCTCCTCCTCCTCCTCCCTGCAGTCAGTCTTACCATTCATTTGTCGGTGAGGCTGGGGCCTAATGGGCCATAGCAGGCCTTCCACTAAAGAAACCCACACAGAGTGCTGTTATTAGCAGGCAGGGAGATAAAGAGGAGAGGGAGGCAGGCGCACGGGCAGAGAAAGGAAGAGGGAAATTGTGGAAAATACAGCAGAATAATGTACAGAAAAGATAAAATAATAATAATAAACTATAATAACTATAATATAACTATAATATAATAAACTATAGAGCGCTTTTAAAGACAAGTACAAAGTGCTTCACGTAGAGAAAAATGACATAAAATAAAGTGAATCAAAAAGAGTGGGAAAGAAAGAAAAAACTGGGGTGATTCATATTAACGCAGGCATCTTCCATACTCGAGCCTGGTATGATTATGTATCTGTCCTACCAGTTAGCAGCCTGGCTTGTTCATAAAGGAAGAGGCCATCAATAGAGCAGCATGACCTCTTTCACATCAGATAGGTGAATCACAGTGAGGGAAAGGATGAAGAGATACAACATCATCTCAGAATTGTAATCAAGGGGTTAATTAAAATAAATAAAAAATATTTCTGTAATGTTTTCATGAAAGCCCCAATCTGCTTTTTTTTAACCTCAAAATGTGAAGCATGTTCCCATATATATGATTGAATTTCACTTACATTGTGTGTAAAAAAAAAAAAGAAAGTCAGACAGGGCAAGACATTTTAGCATTAAATGGTCAAACAGGTTGTAAACAAGCTAAGAGTTAAGCTAGGTTATCTAAACCACTTTATTTGGAGGAAAGCTAAACATTAGCGTACCCAAAAACGTCAGCAATAACCCCTCATTCCACAGAAAAACTATGTGCACATAACTACGGCAAGTATGGCAGGCCAACGTTTAACCAGTGATGAACTGTGATGGAAAACCTGGAAACCTGTATAATCACCTGACTGCTTCTGTTTATCACCCTGTGCGACTTCTTTTTAGCAATGTTTTTAGCAAGTAGGCAACTTGAGCATGTTAGAGGTGTAAGTATGCAACTGTTTGCTAACACGTTAGCCATAGCAACTTTTAGGACTATGTTGCCTATGTGTTTCTTCCACTGCCCCAGCTGGCCAATAAATTAAATTAAAGCAGCTGTAACTTGTTGTAATAGTTATCGAATTTATCCGGTAAGACATTAACCTTTTGAAAACGGACCTCCCGCAGCCAGTTCGGGGCTGCCTGCAAAAATGTGACGAATTGGCCGTGGGAGGTCGTTGTTTGCATAATCCTGTTTAAACTGATCTAAAATAAAAACCATAATAGCTAGAAGCTAAGGAAAGCTAAGGCTTCTGTCTTTCGCGTCATCATGTTGTATGCTCGTGTCGCAAGTTGATACATTCAGTGCAAAACGTGGTGACAACGCGTGGTGGCACTATTTTAATTTATGACACATTTCGAAAATGTAAATGTGAAAATAACACATATCAGTCATTATGGTTTATTGACTTACATAACCTTTTAGATTAGGTTGTACAGGTTTTAAGGATATGAAGCATATGAAGATACTCAAAGAAATTCGCACTCGCGAACCATTTCTATTGCAGAGTTTAAAGGGTTAAGCTGTTGTTTGGCATTTGTCTGCTTATTAAAAACCTGTATATCAATTAGCAGGTTGCAGTATTTAGTTTTAATGTTGGTGGGCAAGCCTTTTGATTTTATCTGGTTTAATGATTGTGCCTTTAACTCTCTGTCTGCCATGACTCTCCAGAGAGCACAGAGATGCTACTGATCCAACACAAGTCTTCATTATGGTTGAATGTTGGCACATTTTAATACTGCGAAGACCATATTTCAAAGGGTTGTTGAACATTTGCAGCTGTATGTAAACATAGCTATAGAGACAGACTGATAAAGTGGGACTGACTATTTGCACAAAGGAAAATGGGAGTGGTTCACACTTTTTAGGACATTTAGGGGGTTAAATAGTGGTGCGCTGGTCACATTTCAGATTCACACAGCGAACGACTCAGAATAATTCAGCCACACAGGAGGCCCTGGCCCATTTGCTAATGCACACTGACAGTCTGAATCACCATAATAGGGGACTTGGTCTCTAAGTGATATAATTATTCGTAGTTTTAGCACTAAGTGCTTCCTTTAAAACCTTATCCACACATTTGGGGAGAGAAGGAGAGCGATGAAAAGCACAAGATGGCCGAGGAGAGACAAACCTTAGCAATCAGAAAAGATCAAATCACTCGAAGAGGTCAGTGAATCACATATTAACTGTTAACTACCGCAGACTGAAAATGATTTCATCTGAAGGGAACATGACAGAGCAATGAAGAGAAAGAGCACATCTGTGAGCCATGACAATACTGAGCTGCACACATGCAAAAAGAAAAGAAAAAGACATGCAGCGTGGTTGTTGACTCCTATTTCCTGAGATCAAAGTCAACCAAATGTATGGAAATAGTTTCTAATCCAGCTATAATGGATGTCTCACACACAATGGACTCCTATGGGCCCTTGTCTGTCTTGTTGGCAGTAATAGCACTGTTGTTATGAGGGGCTTTTGAGTGCTGCTGAGATTGGAAACACGCATAGGATACAGGCTGCAATACACAACCGTGTGTGTGTGTGTGGAGGGAAAAGAAAGGAGCGATGACTATCAGTGCCTGATATCTATGATCTACGACTGCCCATTGCAAGTCAGTGGAGATGGGCAACACAATAAAGCACCAAATTCACCGCATTCAAAGGAAAGATGGAAAGCATCAGCATAGGGATCAAAAAACGACTGGAGCTGGAGTGCTGTGTTCAAAATGCAACAGATGTGGAACTCGGAAAAAGATAATCGCATCACCTCGAGATTCTTTTAAGTGGTTCCGTTCCATTTGTTGCCATACATGATAGCGTGTTTTGTCACAGTGCAGTATCCCCCAAAACTGTTCTCGCTGGTATCTGCTCTGCCACGCTGATCAAATCCACAGCAGATGACTGTATGCAGTGTAAAAGGTCGCATCTGATCTAATTGGCTCAGAGAATCCCTGATCTTTTCAGTGTTATGGTTTAGTCTCTATCTTTAACTGCTCTTTTAGCATGCAAAGAAAGAAAGACAGAAATATTGTAAGGCAGAAAGAAAGAAAAAAATTATCATACATACTCTTACGGGTAAAGTTTGATATATTGGGAAATGTGCTTATTTGCTTTCTTGCTGAAATTTAGATGAGAAGATTGTTACCACTAGGCTAGATACAGCCAGCAGCTGGTTAGCTTAGAATAAAGACAATGGGAAACAGCTAGCCTAGCTCTGTCCAAAGTTAAAAAAAAAAACACCTAACAGCCCCTAAAACTTTGACTAATTAACACGTTATATCATGTGTAAAATGTAGAGTTCCTGGTATAGGCGGACTTTGTACAGAGCCATGATTCCTGTCTTTATGCTAGGCTAAGCTAATCGCCTGCTGGCTTCATACTTAGCATACAGAGATGAAAGTGGTATTGATCTTCTCGTCTATTTTTAGGCAAGAATAAATGAATACTGTTTCTTTAAATGTCCCATCCTCTCAACATTAGCATGTCAACAAGCAAAACGGCAATAATTATTTGAATACAAAATAATGTGACAAAAAAGAGACAAAATACAATTTCGGGATTACTCTACAGAAAAAAAGTTTAGCATTTGCTATTGACATATATCACTGATTTAATCACATTAGGATCTGTCCGTCCGATATGATTGATTGGATGGTGGAATGTCTTGTGGTTTGAAATTGTTTTGCTAGCTTTTGTTCACTTCTGTCTGAAAAGCTGCAAACTTGCCCCACAGCTCACACCACCTTATGTCATAAAACTTAACTATCCCTTTAAGCTCTCATGGCTCCTCCAACATTGCCTGCTGCAGCTAATAAAAAAGAGAATAGAAGACACACACACACATGTAGACGCAGAGTTCTGCTTGAATGAGTTCTATCCAACCATCAAGTAATCAATGGCAGCACAGACGAACAGAGTAATGCTGCCCTTTTTCCCCCCCGCTCACCGAGTTAAAAAAAGGAAGAAGGAAAATAGGTTTGGGGTCAATACAATGAAGACAGGTTTTAAGTTTTAATCTGGGGTAAAGTTACTGTTGAGGCCTTCAAGTTCAAGACAACTTCTTCGTCTTTCATGTGACTAGTGAAGGGTCCAAAAAAATAAAAATCCTCTACAAATAGGTCTACCCCCAAGAGATTTGCCTTTTTGTTTTTTTAAACAATGCTACCTGTCACTGCTTTCCTCCCCCACTTAAATCATCCTGGATTTCCCCTCCTGCCGTCTTCCTTCCACAGGCTTTTATTTCTATGGAAATGCCTCACTTAATCTCATGTGGGATGAGATTATATTACATGAAAAAGTAGTGTAGAGAATATAATACTTCCCCTTATCATAGAATTCTGGTGCGTACCTGATCATACGAAAGCGTTTGATTTGGGTCTATTTTGCATTTTAAATTCCCGTCTGTCCATTTTCTCTCCTTTCTCCTGACATTTGTTAGGCAATTACAACCAAACGAGGACTTAATAGTCCAGCCTGCAAGCCTCGGCTTTCTCTTTCAAGTCCAGCCTCTCTCTGAGACATGGGCAGGGGCCAAATGTGTACGGCAAGCATGGTGAACACACACTTGTCCACACACAGAAAGCCAATAAAAGACAGGTGTGGAACACTGCAATAACGGAACACAGCAGACTGTCAACTTCAAAAGCTAAAATGACAAGGCCACCATTGATCTTGGCTGATAATCGCACACCCACCACCCAAGGTAAAAAGCACTAAAGGTGGAGGAAAACACACAGATCCACACACAGGATGAGGAGGTATAAAAACAGGACAGGAGTAGTAAAAAAACAGTTTGCTCTGTGTTTTTATCTCATCACATGTGCACATACAAACCACCTCCATACGCACATGTTGAACTGTTACACAACTGCAAGAAAGGGGCTGTTGTTGAGGGACAGAGCTGAGCAAACAGTACCAACGGCAGAGAATGCCATTTTTGCTTGCTGTTGCAAACAAGTCCAGAGTGGATACGGCATAGCTGGAGATCGCAGCAAAAAATGTGGCTGAAACACCTGAGGCCAGGTTTAAACAGAGAGCATGTAGGGGGATGCTGGAAATACTGAAGGATACAGCAAGAAAAGAGGTGTGATTCGTTTTAAAGAAGTGAGTGTTGTGAGGGCAATGCTTCCATTTGAGAGGATCTTTGGCTTTAAAGTAATAATCCAGGTAGTTTTTCAATAATTTAATGTTGATTTTTGTCTCTACAAATTGTTAAAATGTCTGTTTTTCTTTTGCAAGAAAGTGAGGGGGGGGGGGGTCATAGAGAGGGACAAGACGCAATGATCTATCAGATGGGGATAAAAAGCACACATCTTTCCTCCAAGGCCTTCATGGTGTTGCACTCGGCTATACACACACAAAAAGTGATGGAAGTAGTGTGAAAAACGAAAGCAAGACAAAAAAACCTGCAATCTTTCTCACCTCCACACACCTGGCCAATCGCTACGTGAAGTGGGTGTGAATGTCAGATTACAGGTTTCGGAAAGTTACAAAAATTGTCAGACGCAGCCCCCTCCCCCCCCTCCGATTCCAATGTCAGAACAGTGCGGATAGAGAGGGTTTCAGACCCAAGTGTTTCTTCTGAAGCTAAGTGAGGCTATTAGGCTTGCTACATGTCTTCACATTCTTGCGAACGTACCCACAAACCTCTGCATTTACGTAACTGCAGCTGGCACGTGCCTTTTGAAATTCGAAACATTGCGGCCTGTGGCTGCGCTGACTGCATAGTACCACTCTTTGTTGATGACTTGATGGCTTGTTTGTCTGTGGAAGCCAATCACTTCCTCTTCCACCTCCTTCAAAAACACATTGGAAGCCACCATATTGTTAAAGACAAGAAGAACGAGGAAGCAAGGACAAGAAAACCCCAACACAAGTGCTGTACAATGACGATATCAGAGTTTTGACCAAGTTTTTACTGCCTTTGTTGACTTCAAAGGCAGCCTTCCTGTGTGTTTGATGTACTATATATTTGTAGCGCCCACTACAGTCTCGGAGAACAATGGCAACGAGAGAGTGAGTATTTACATATTAATGGTTACTGACAGTGAAGACAGTCTGAGGAGCTGCTGCACAGACCATGCTGGACCCTTTGGCAGATAGAGAAATATTCCTTCAAACGTAATTTTAAAGAAAAAGCTTTTTAGGACAAAATAATGATGAATCAAGGTTATGTTAAGACTGTGCTTTGTTGCTGTCTTAAGTGCAGTTGCTCGAAAATGGTGTACTCCCGACCTCTAACAAACTGCTTCAAACTTCCAGTCATTTTTCGGTTGTTACTTGATGGTTTTGTTGTGCCGCCTAGACGACAGATCGTGTGTGAAAAGCACGAGCGGCTGGACACTCAGAACATATCAGAACTCTGTGTTAATCAACAAAAACCGGACCCACTGTTTAATTGACAAGTGTAGAGCACTTAGCAACGAGACTGAGACAAAGGGAAAATCTGTGAATTAGCACTTTCCTGTTCCTCTTCCATCATGCTTTTTGTGTCTCAGATGTAACGTACAGATGGTCGCCTCGCTGTCTGGTTGAGGAAGCCCTCAAACAACAACCCCTGATTAATGATTTTATATAATCAGCCCTTATGCGCTCTCACACACTCGTGCGTACAGGTGCCTCTCCCTTTGATGAATACAACAACAGAGCATCTTCCTAATGGCCTCATCTTTCACGAGCCTCTCCGAGAGCTAATAAGAGTGCGGGGACGATTTGTTTTACCGATTTTCTCTTTTCGAGTGTGGCGGGCATGGAATTAATTACACTGATTAAATATTGTCTGTCTGTGTTGTGTGCAGGGGAAGGGCTGAAGACAGACTATGTGTGTGTGTGTGTGTGTGTGTGTGTGTGTGTGTGTGTTTGAACGTCTGTGTGTGTGCTAAGTGGCTAAAGTTGTGTCTCAAAATGGGTTCTGCTGTGAATATACGTATATATGGATATATACGGATAAATAGATATACAAGAACAAATGCACTTAAGGAGAAGAAGAAAAAGATGTGCTTTTGCAAATTAATGTTCAAGCATCCCGCTACAATTACCACTGCAGTGAAGGTTAAAGCACTTTAGCAAGTTAGAAATGTAGCATTTCTTTATATTAAAGTGATGATGAAGAGCTTTTTCATAAACCACTTATCTAAACAAAGTTACAAAGGGCTTTGAAACAAAAACAACAACATTAAATTACACTGATATACATAGACAGGATAATAGTTCATGTAAAACACACAAAAGATACAAAAGTAAAATCAGGAAATTAATAAATAAGATGAAAAGCGAGACAGGAGCAAAAAAACAAAGATTTAAAGCTGCATTAATTAAATTTTTTGGCCACTTGGGGGCAGCACAACAAGCTGTAAACACAAGACTGACATATCACTAATCAAGCTGATGGCTAACGCGTTAGCAGGTACACATCTGGCAGACACGGAGCAACTTTAGCATCCATTTGGAATCGGGATTCTGGCCACCTGACAAATGTAAATATTCACAATCGGTTTTTGCTCTCCACCCACTCCTTTGTAATGTGGATTTTGAAAAGTGCTCTGTACAGGGTTCCCACACATTTTTACCAATGAATTTTCAAAGCTTTTCCATAATATTTTACCCCATTTCCACTTTATTTAAGTAGTTTAAAATAGGTAGGCCTATATAGTGATCATAGGGCACAGGCTAGAGTCTGCCTCTCTCTTGAGCCATGTGTTATATTTGTCGTTTGAAAGCCAAACATTATTAAACATGCAGTTCCCAGGCATTGGTGGATAAGCTAACTGCAAGCGCTTGCTAACTTCAGACATGCCACCAACTAACTGCATACGCCAATGTGTATCACGTGATACTAGTGACGTTTCAACGGTCACACAGCGCAGCACTAGATTTTAAATTAGCAATACGAGGAACGTATTTCGCATAACGTTAGGAATGTTTTGGGATTTTTATGAACATATTTTAAACAATAGCCAAAACAATGTATATTCAAAACTTTCCCAAAACGTTCTGTTAATTCCAAACCATTTCCAGGCCTGGAAAACAGTTTTTCTAATTTCATAACTTTTCCAGGAATTTCATGACCGTGGGAACCCTGTCTATAAATACAGATTATTATTATTATAAAGATTATTACCTAGACCAAAAATTTCAAGACTCTCGAAGCCTTTATCATCACATCTAAATTGCTACTATAAATACCAGGAGACAACAAACAAATATGATGACGATTGTTTCATTTCAAATGTTAAAAGATTTTTGGTTTACATGAGTGATTGTGTAGATGATGAAACACCAGAGTATATTCGAATTCAAGTATATTCCTAAACTTGAAAACATGACAAACTTTCAAGACTTTGTACGAACGCTGTATACCAATTTATCAATTCATTGTTTAGTTTAGAAAATGGCAAAGAAAATGTGAAAAATGCCAATCACAATTTCCAAGGGCCATCCGCTAAGTCATACAGAGAGGTCTGACCTCTGTGGAGTTACTCATGGCTACCAAGAAGAACATGAGCCAACATCCCGACAAGGTGGAAATGGTGCAGAGGCGCACGCACAGAGCTGTCAACTGTCTGACCGCTTTCTCACTCAGCAGAGTCATGACTGACTCTTTCCAGCTTCCCCCAGTCCCCCCTGTCAAAACCACTAACACTTCCTCAACCAGCAGCAGCCTCACGCATGAACAGCGGAGGAGACGGAGTAAAGAAAAAAAAATCTACCACCTTGGCCGACGAAAAGCCCTTTACTATGCACGAGCCTACAGGCAGAATACGATTAAAGTGGGAGTCGTGTTTTACTGATGTAAGTTACAGAAACAAAGAGTGTGAAGAACATAAAAAAGCTCTAAAGATAGTACACAGATGTGTGAAAAGCAGAGGACGAAATTAGAACAGAAAACAGAAAGGGAAATCAGAAAGGTAAAGAGAGGACAGAGAGATGTGGACAGACAGATGAAAACTGAGCTGTGTCAGTGGACTGAGAGTCGAGTCAGGAAGAAAGATGGGAGATGAGGCAAGCGGGGATGAGCTCACCGCTCTCTTTTCGTCTTTCATCGCAACGCTCTTGAGCAACCAGAGAGCCGATTTACACCAGAGGCTCGCAAGCTTTTCCACAACAAGGAACCCCACGGCCATTCTGCCAGGAAATTACATCTGAGAGAATACTGGCAAGACCAGCCACCCACACCTCCCTCCACACACACACACACACACACACACAGATTCAGCAAACTGAAAATCATACATGAACCGACACTGAGTAAATACAGTTGTAACAAGTAGGAACCCCATAGAACCTCCACACTAAAAACCTTTTTAAGTGATGGGAAATAAAAAGAAATCTGATGCAAATAGCTGCTCTTTTACATACTTCAATGTGGAGTTTATGAGAATACTTTTTATCACAGGCGATCTTGATTACCTACATTAACAATCACTTATGCTTTCTTATATGTGCAGTATGTGGCAGGTAGTATAGAGTAGATGTAGTGCTAAAATGATCACACAGAAAATCGGCAACAACTTTGCTACTTGTTTTAATTTATATATAAAGCACATTGCGTAATATTCAGCCTCTTGGAGATTCAAATGTTTTATTTGGGCCTGCTTGTTTACCAGTCATTCACAAGGGAACTCATTTACATCATTTATATAAACATGATGTTATCTATTTTGGAATTGCATTCTGACCATGAACAGCCACTTTACCCTATACTTAAAGGCTATGGTGGATATTGCTTTAAATTGCTGGATACTAATGCAAAAGTGACACTTTTTTGATACCTTACTTTGAGTATAGATGTGTTTTTTCAGCAAAAACCCTTCTTTGTATTCAGCCAAAAGAAGCCAACATTCTCATGTTACATATTATCTAAACACAAAGAAACATACAGGAACTTTGCCTAAATGAAATCAGCTAAGTTTGACATACTGTCTGATCACAGAATAAGTTAAGAACTGACATTTAATATGCCAACTTTGACAGTTTTCAATACTTGGACACATTTCAGTCGGTACCAAAAGAAGTGCTGATGTTCGATACCTAATTAAAAGGACCAGTTTCAGGAGCTTTCAGACATTTCAGGACCTGAAATGTTGGGAGTTAAGAAGCCTGCACCGTGTTTTCAGCCCACTGACTGTCCCATACAGTTTAATCCTGTTCAACTCCGCTGCCTCGCTTTGTCAGAGTCACCGGTGCTTCAAAAGGCGTCGGGGACCCATTACAGCTTTATGTAACGTGGCGGAGACAGGAACGTGCACACACACACATATACACACAGATACCTCCCACTCCCCCCTTTCTGTGAACAAGGGGTTTTTCTACAGCTGGGTAACAAAGCATGACCCAATAATCCCAAAGCTTGACTCAAAGCTTAAGAAACCCCCCCACTTCCCTCCCTCCTCTTATATCCCTTCCTCCCGCTCTCTGAGGACTTTATAAGGCTCTGGCAAAGGGGGCTTCTGGCCGCACATGTGTGTGTATGTGGCGTGTATGAGGAGGGGGTGCTTTTACAAATACAAGCACGCTTAGCTTTAATTATTCTAATTATGACTTGGAGCGAGGAGTAGATTATTATGAACACATGGGCCGATGAGTTGTTGATGAGCTCACGTCTCTTCAATCCGTCAGTATTACTGTTAAAAGAGGCCGACAGACAAAGGCCTTTACTCATAATGTATGGGTGGGGGTGGGGGGGTGGAGGAGGGCATCTAAAAGGCATACCAGTCAACTCAATTTTTCATCGGTGGCGCATACACAGATGTCTTGAATGGTAAACATGATCCATTTGTACCGAAATGACTCTCTTCTCTAAAACCATTTCATCATTGCTCAGCTTGCTGGAGGTGCTGTTACATATGCAAACTTTTAGGACAATAAAGATCAGCCGCCAGAGGCAAACAACAAGTGAGACACCATTTCTAGCGTATATTCTTATTTTTCCTGTAAATAAGATATATGTTCTCTTTCCTCCTGCTCTCTCTCTCTCTCTCTCTGCCCACCCAGAGCCCGGTTCTGCTCGAGGTTTCTGCCTGTTGAAAGGGAGAGCCACTGTCTGTCGCCTAGTGCTTGCTCATGGTGGGAATTGTTGGGTCTCTGTAAATAATACTATAAAGAGTACGGTCTAGACCTGCTCTATATGAAAAGTGCCCTGAGATAACTTTGCTATATAAATAAAACTGAATATAAAATTTTAAAAGTTGCGAAAAATATATGATATCCCTCATGTGGGCTCCCTGTCGGGAGGAAATTAGATTTTGTGTTGTTTAAACTTTTTTTCATTGTGGCAACAGCAGGCAACAGTTGTCCCCCTCTTCTCACACACACACTCTGGTCTTAAACTTTACGTGACCTGGACATTCGTCAAGTCCTGCATACAGATTTCCCACCTCCCTAGCGCCAGACCCCCCACCCCCCATTAGTAATTACCTGACAAAACACGAGCTAATTCCAGACCTGGCTCTAGGCACACCGATTCTGAGAAAACCGAAACAAAAACAAGCCTAAAGACGAGCATGGGTTTACAGGAACAGGAGCTCCTGCTGAGCTTGTGATAGCTGTGAGGAATAACAAAAAAAAAAAAGATATCTCATGATAGCCTAGACTGTGAGCTCATCGCTTCAGTGTTTTTCAGTGGTCCTGGTTGTTTGCTGCATCGTGATTGTGTCATTTGGGTTTTTGCATTGAATCTAATGTGAGGGGAATTACGACAAGAGCCTGATTGGCCCAAAATTGGTGGACGTCTTTAAAGCTTTAGGACGCCAGTGGAAAAGAGCTGCTTCAGCTCCCCTGAAGTCACCAACACAGACAAGAGCTGCATGGCAACGCAGCATCACCCGCCTCAACTTGAGACTGCTGCAGACAGATGATGTAGTCTTGACTACAAGCAAACTAAATGAAATAAAAGGTGTAAAAACAGCAAAAAAAAAAGTATTTGGCTTTGGTGTATAAATGTAGCTCGCAGCCTTATCTAAACAATCAATATGCATATCATGTGGTTCAAAAGTTTAATACCAGTTTTCCAGACTGCAGTTTCCTGAGATGCCATATTTGAAACCATGCATGTGTCAGCACGCAGCCCTGTCTCATTCCTAATCGCTCCCGTCACAAAGAAGTGCATGACGCACATCCATCATCTTGCTTTCTTAAAAAACAAGTACTGCCACTACGTGAAGTGGCGATTGTATTATGCCATGTCAGGTGAAAGCAGTTCTTAAGACATGTCATTTACAGGCGTGTAACACGATCCTTAATGAGTGCATTGTGTGTGAGCGTGCTCGGTTGCCCAGCCTATCTAAATCCAGGCGTGAAAACAAACAAAAAGAAAAAAACAATTGTTCTCCTGTTAAGTAAGTCAGTCTGCGAAGCTTCCACGGTAACTGGTTCCCATGGCCCGCGCAAAGTGAAGAACAAGCCGAATGTTATCTTGATGTCACAGCTATGCAGCCCGTCTTGTGTTTTGTTGACAGAAAGACAAAACCACGTGGCGGCCTGCTGTGACTGACCTTGGGGAGAGACTGGAAACGATTCGCCGGTGAGGCAGGTAAGACTGGAAGTGTTTGCTCACGGGTGTATGCTTTGCTTTGACCATTTAAATTTCAACTGAAGTTCATACCCAATGTGAAAACAGCTTCTTCAACCACAAAATATACATTTGGCACAGGGTTCCTACAGCTTTTTAAGAGTAAAATTCAAGCACTTTCAAGGTGCCTAAACCAAAAATGTCCACCTCTTGTAGCCTTTTTCGTCACGAACTAACTAAAGAGTGACTAAATTGTTACTAAAAAAGATTTTTGGTTTACACGAGTGATTGTATAGATGATGAAACACCAGATTATGTTGAAAATCCAAGCATTTTTCAAGGAGTATATTCAAATTCAAGCATATTCCTAACCTTGAAAACACAACGATTAAAATTAAGCATTTTCCAAACTTTCAAGACTTTGCACGAACCCTGTTGGCATTATGTGCTACAACAAACTTTAGCATCATTTTAAATCTGTAGATGCACACGCCATGCATGAGCAGATTAATCCCCTACTTCCACCAGCATGGCTTCACCTGTGTGGGAGTACCAAGATGATGTGTTTGTAATGACAGGAAGTGTTGAAAGTAGGTCATCACTTTGAACTTGCTCAAGCACCCTTCACTCAAATTATGGTTTACAAACAACCCTTGCATATGGCACAAATGTAAAGCCTTGAGGCAATAAAAAACACTAAAGCCAGGGCAAATCTGACCTCAATAACTTAACTGAAAATGGTCTAATATAGCAACTCTCTCAGACAGACTCAAACTTGCAAAACTTATCAAGCCAGACGACAACAAATCTCACTGAGGGCAAATCTGGCTTTCATATTCATAAGTCTCAAATTTCATTTAATTATGGGGTGGATCGATGAGCATTTATAAGATGCAATTAGATACAGCTAGTCACAGACAGTCACAGTTTTCAGCCCCTCTCCAGATACCTTGGAGCAACATGAAACCCCAGACAAGCTCCAGTGGCTCTCACACCATATGGCCTAAGAAAAATGCTCCAACCATAAAAGGCGTTTCTTTTTTTTTTTGACTATCCATCGGTTTCATCTCATCAATTTCCCTGAAGTCTGGGCTCATTTTGTGGCTGTGTAGAGCCGGAGGTATGAAGCTAATGAGAATGTGAGTGGAGATGGGAGCTTTGCGGAATGGCCCTTTGTTTGGAAACAGCCTCTCTGCAGCGCTGGAAATGCGAGACGCTTATCGATCATTTCAACTGGAAGCCTTTTGTGTTGCAAGCGACTGAGAGGCTGCGGGCAAACGCACTAATAAAGGCAGTTTAACGCTATAAACAGCTACTTAGGGGGTTGACTTTAATCATAAAAACAACACAAACACTCCCAGCATGTATTTTCCACGCTGGTGGCGACTGCGCTCTTTGTCCGGTCCAACCAGCAGCAGCAAATAAACAGAAAACTGTGTGGGGGGGATTTTTTCGGATTAACGTTGGATTAATCATAATAAGAGACCCAATAACCGCCTTTGTCCCTTCCCTAAGCCACCCTCAACCGACGGTGGGTTGAGAAAAAACGACTTTTGCAACGGGGAATTCGCACAAACAAAAATAAAGCCCCGACGCTATAACGCTGGGTCCTTTTGTATCCGCGTCTGTCAGCCCTCCTCCTCCTCCGCGCCTCCCCCTGCCTCTGCCGGGGTTACGGCTCCAGCCAGCCCCGACCGTCGACGAAGAGCCCCGGAGAGGCAGAAAAGTGCTGCTAGTTGCCGAAACGCGGCTTCTCTTGTTTAAAAGCGAGGCAAGGCTTCAACGTGAAAGGCAAAACCGGGCACAGACGCAGTAGCCAGCGGTAGAGCTACAGAGTAATGAAAAGCCACAATAGGAAGCCCTTTAATTTTTTAACAGCAGCTGGTCGGCTAAGCTAGCGAGCAACCTTATCTTCGCTTCCCTTTTCACAGAGAGGCCGATAAAAGCTCGAAATTTGACAACAAATGTTTCTCTGTAAGCCTACCAAACTAAAAACACACACAGACCCGTGTGTGGTTATATATGCGGGCGAAAGAGACGCTTTGCATACTTTCCACGATAGCTGGGAAAACTTCCATCAATCATCCCCTGTAAAGATCCAGCAGCAGCAGAGACTTGGAAACGGTCCACAATGTTTGTGCCAAAAAGCTTCGTCTCGGTTATACTGAGATATTCCACTTACCGACTTGTAAAACGTTTTCCACACAGCCGGTCTCTAGCAGCCTGATACCCCGGCGGAAAGGCAGTCCGTCTCCCGTCCCCACTGCTCCGGCTGCCCCCACGGTAGCCGTCGTACCGGCGGTGGATCCTCCGCCACCGCCGGCGGTTGTAGCTCCGGACCCAGCACCCCCAGCCACACCGGTAGCCGCCGACGGACCCTCCTCGCCGGCGACTCGGCACTGAAACGAAGAGTACATGCATATTTCCTTTTCGTTGCGGGGAAAAGACCAGTAGACGATGCGGCGCTGGACGGGCTCCGGGATCCGCTCGAAGCGCTCCTCTACTCTCTCGAAGGCCCACTTTTCCGCTACTGCCTTCGCGGCGCAGTCCAGAAGGGACTCCGGGGAACGATACCGGGAGCTGGGCAACCCGCTGCCGTGGCCGGGCCCCGGGCCGGGACCTCGGGGAGCAGGGCGCAGGCAGGGTCGCTTGCTGGCCGGTGGTAAGGAGAGGAGAGGATGGGGCTGTTCTCTGCGTCCTTCCGCCATGGCGAGCCGATCAACACTGACGAGACGGACGATGTGCGGACACCGAGCAGCAGCAGGAAGCCGAGCGCACACACACACAGACACACACTCACTCACAAACACACACACTGAGCAGCCAGTGTCAAACCAGACAGGATCTCAGACAAGACTTCCGATCACATCTTTCAAAATAAAATTCAGTATTTGCAAGTGGGCTTCACAATTTAACAACACAAACAAAAACAACTACCAGATTTTGCAGCATCATACTTGCATTAGGGTACTGGTCACAATGCGACTGACATAACACTTCGGAGGAAATTTGGGTCACATATCATGGTCCAAGTTCCCATTCCCATCAAAAACAATCTGAAGTATGCAAGTGTGTATGTCAACATTTTGACTTTATTATTGAAGTTAACTTAGTACACCATTTCACTGAAAAGTGTGCTAGTAAGTCGTTAAAGGGATAAAGAAGGTTTAAACTTTTTTTTTATACAATGCAACATAACATACCTACGACTGATGCATTACAAATGTTGACTATGTTACTTAAATATTACTTAAAATATCACCTTTGCTATACTTTCAGGCAATATCTTATTTTATTATCACTCTGACCAGTCCATAAACCTGTCACTTTTATTGCACTTCTAAATATCTGATCTGTTATAAATGTTCCAAATCCTCTATTCAAATCCCATTCAGTCTATCACCTCATTTGCATCATTTCTTCCTTATACATGCATGCTAAGTATCAGAATGTAATTGACCCATGGAGCAAATTATTATTCTGAGATAAAGCAAGTGAATAGTGTTGCTTAGTAATCTAGTACAGGCGCTTAGCAGCTGTTACATTATTGGTTATGATTAGTCCGCCTGTGGTTTTATAGTACAGGATCCTAATCAGAATAGCCTTGAGTGGAGGGGAGTCATCCAGCTGCAAACAGAGGTCTACTGCCTGTGCCCTCACTAGCCTATAATGTAAACACACAAGTTAAGACTATTTTATTAAATGACAACTTCTCCATAAATATAACTATAGGTGATGAGATGATGTTGGAAATTAATTCAAGCCACCAATGCTTGAGTCAGTAAAACAAGAATAAATGATAATTTTGTGATATACCTATCCCTTTCCAGACCTATTCTGAGGTAGTTGAACTTATGACCTCCTAAGGGCTGAAGAACATGGAACACTTCCCTGCTTCTTTATAGGGATTTCTTCCCAGAGGAATAAAAAGTAAAGAAATTGGACATAATGTTTGACCTATATTCTCTCAATTTTAAATTGTTACACCCTCTTCTCTGACCATATTTTCTATGATTCACTTTCAACTTGAAGTCCATTGGTTGCCTGCTTCTGTTACAGAGATGTGGACTAGTGTTCTGGATGCTAAAGAATTAGAAGATCGTGTTTTAGAGATGACATGCAGTGTGAAAAGTAACCAACAAGGTTTGACTCAGGTGCATTTTCTTGATCCTTTTCAGCCTCTGTGGCTATTTTTGTCTTTAAGGCTGCTACCAGTTGATCTTCTACAGGCCTTTAGGCTCTCCACTGGTGCAGCTATTCCATCATCCTATAGTGTGGACCTGCTCTTCAACTTCCTGCTTCCCCACAGCTGCAGAAACTACAGTATAGCTGCCATTTCATTAAGAATACTGCATTCGTGTATTTTTTTTTCGGTGCAGAAATGTGAAGAAAGTCCAAATATCATTAAATATAACACAGTGTCTAAAATGTGCATCAACCATTTTATCGTGCATCATGCAGTTTGTTGAATTAAAGTCTAGTAATAGGGGGTCTTTTATTTTAAAAGCCGGATCTCTTAATTTCCTGTCTCTTATGCTATATGTCTGTGTGACTTGATGCAGCTGAGTAGGCAGAGAGAGCAACAGAGAGAATGAGAGAGAGAGAGAGAAGGGGAGGGGGGTCAGTAGATTGATGGGAGGTGGAGGATGTTACACATCACTAACCAACACAATAACAAAACACTCTAGGCTCCCATCAGCATGGCATGCCAGCTACAGCTCCCAGATCTGCTCTCTTATATTCAAATATGCAATTTCACTTTTCAATTCAATATGCTTTATTGGCATGAATGTAACAAGACAATATTGCCAAAGCATCAGGTAATAATGACATTAAAAAAGAAAAAGGTACAATTAATAAAATCAAGAAAATAGCAGATAACATATATACACACGTGTGTGTTTGTGAAACACTGTGAAGGTGTGTGTTGAATTTGTTAGTGTGTGTGTGTGTTGATGTTGTTGTTAGTGTGTTTAAAATGAAATGCTGTATGCTTTATTAATGATATGAATGGGTGTAAGCCATTGAAGCACAAGCAAGCATCTGACACAATGTAAACAACTAGGTGACCATAAAAAAAAAAAACACAACATACGTAAACCAAACACCAGTTAACTTTATTATAAATTAAGAGTCAACAACAGTAATAAATCAAATGAGATAACATACACATACATACAACACTCCTACTGCAGTTTTCCTGTCATTTTTTTATCGCTGTAAAATGTATTTTAAGATCATTAACTTCAAAAGTAATAAAAGCAGTTGATCCCTCCTGCACTCTTCCTCTGACATGACAGTAAAGTCCTTGACACATGCACATTTTACACTGGAGCAGATAACGATCCCAACTTCTCCTCATGAATACCAAAGTTGCTGCTTTGCAAATTGAATTCACACCATTATGTGTCCTATACATTTCAATGACCTCAGGCCAGCGAATACACATTCATTGGAATGGGCGCAGTACGCAGTTTCTGTTTCTGTTTCCCACGGCAGGATGCTGAGAAGTTTGGAGCCAACCGGCAACTTCATACTTAGGCTAAAATGGAGCCTACTGCTCTTTTATCCGAGGCTATACCTGAAGGTTAAACACATTCAAAGGAATGAAGCAACACTGTGGGGCAAAATCCACAAAGAAAAAAGAACTTATAAAGGATGTCACTGTGATGTGCACACAGTTAATAGTAACGTTATTGCTCTTTATGATATTTTGTAACTACCACAGTATTGTGGAAATATGACAAAGGGTCGTATATACTCAACCCACCCCCCCACCCTCCTTCCAGGTGACTATCTTCAATCCAAAAAAAGTAATTAAATACAAATAATAACACTACTAATAATTAAATAAAAAACAAACAAGAACAAGCAACTAAAACAATTTAAATAAAATAAATATAACAAATACATACTGCAGCATATATGTAGAATTTCACAACCAACTGAAAATAAATGACATAACTCTTATAGTCATAATCATTGTCAGAGTTACATGGGTTTCCCTTTATTATCATGTATAACATAACATATAACATAATTAATGTTAGGGATGTTAGAGACATTTTCGACATGGGTAATAAATGATGACCAGGTTTTGTTATATTTCTCCTCTGATCCACGCACCAGGCGGCATGGTGGTGCAGTGGTTAGCTCTGTTGCCTCACAGAAAGAGGGTTCTCAGTTTGAACCTGTGTGGAGTTTGCATGTTCTCCCCGTGTCTGCGTGGGTTTTCTCCGGGAAAGTTTGTCTATATGTCAGCCCTGTGATTGACTGGCGACCAGTCCAGGGTGTACCCTGCCTCTCGCCCAATGTCAGCTGGGATTGGCTCCAGCTCCCCCGCGACCCTCTGATGATGGATGACATACCTAACTTTCTCTAGATTCAGTAGTAATCTACCTCCCAGTAGATATACATCTGTTCTGAGAACAGAATTTTTTGTAGTATAATTACTGACCCTTAGAAGCAGGGCCAAGGTCCTTCAGTGGGCTCAAAGGAGAATGTGTGGTGTTTGTGAGCCTGCCTGCGCATGTTTGTGTTTATTAAATGTCTGTGTGTGTGCGTCAGTGTGTATATGGTGGCATTTTGTGTGAATGTAGCAGTCCATTAGTGATAAACAGAAGGAACAGTGACAGGCTGACGTCCTGTGTGTCTGAGTGTGTCCATGTTGGTGTGTGTGTTTAAACAGACCAAATTCCTCTCTACTAAACCTCACTGTAAAGTAGTTTGAGTTTGCTAAACTTAATACAAATGTCTTTGATAAGTCATTAATGAAAGCAATATTTGCACACATACATACATACAGTGGTAGCACATGAACACTTAATCAGACTTTGGTGCTTCTTTGCCTCAAACTTTTAAAGAACGCACTGTTTTCAAATTGTTCAACATATTACACATACATTATGTATGAATGATAATAAATGGCCATGAGCTTTTTTTATGTATAAATACGCACATTGATAAGAATCTATCAGATTTGGTTAGCAAAGAGTTGTGACAAAGATAGATTCAGGAGGCAGACTAATTTAAAGTTGAACAATAATCTTATTTTTAACTGCACTACTCTACTAACTCATGGGCTACAGATTATCAATCAATCAATCAATTAAGTTTATTTGTCACATGTAATCATAAAAGGTACAATCACAGTGAAATGTAATCCCGTCAATTCCTTCAATTTGTGCATTATAAAGAGTTTAAATAGAATAGGAACAGTAATAAATATATGTGTATGATTTGGGGGGGACTGCAACAACTCACCTCTCGAGAGATTTCAGAGTGAGACTTCTTTTTTCTTCTTCTGGTTAAACAAAAGGGATCTTACTCTTTAACAAAAGGTCTGTCTCTGCAGGGATCCTTTCCATAATGTTGTCAGACACTTAGAATAACAGTCTGAGCCTGTCAGTGGCAAAAACAAGCACTTTTAGTGGACGTACTTTGACGGGCACAGTAGCCCTAAAGGATTAAGTTACAGCCGTTGCAGCCTGTTTGCAGCTAACGGCAGAGGCGATCGACTGGACCAGGTCCAAAGCTTTTTGTACCTATTAGTCATTTAGACCCCAAAGTATGTAAAAATAGGGCCTAGGTTTAAAAATACCAGAATTACCCTTTAAAGGATAGGTTCTCAATTTTCAAGTCTGTCATCCAAAAATGTTTTCCAAAGTTTATCTAAAGTTAATATGAGGCTTCAACAGTCTGTTAGGCAAATCAAGTGGACATCTTCCAAAGTTACAGACATACAATTTAAAAAACTTCGTCTTTTTGTTGCTTTCCTTCCACTGCAGCTCGACAGGGAAACACAAATAGGGAAGGACTGTGGATTTTGTCCCCCATCATTTCCACTGGAAACGCATTATAAATGGATCTTCTAAATTCTAATTGCAAAAACTGTTTCAGTGCTCATATGGGCACCTGACTATTGTTTTAGACAGACTTTTAATTTTTATACAAAAAGATCAGCTTTCTTACTCTGGACATTGCACCTTTTATCAGTTGGCATAGGATCAAGTGTTTGCATTGAGCACACAACTACTGGGGGCACATGGATCATGTTGGTGCTTATGTCCGTAGACCAATCATATTACCTTAAAGGCTGGGTGGAGGTTTGAGTGAAAAAGGGTTCTTTTGAGGGGGGAAAAAAAAGAGAGAGACCCGAGGCACCCTTAAAATTTGTGCCATTAACTTACAATTATATGACTAACCAATTAAAATAAAACCACCTTAACAGAAGAGTGTTGGCTCCCATTTGATCCTAACACATCATTTTTGTTCTTCGCTGACCCTGAATGGGCAGTTCTACTTTTTCATTTTCACAATAATTGCACGGGCAAAGAAGATGTTTGATCAGCCTGGGATAAAGCCAATCTACACATAATGGCTAATAAAATGTCTGATGAATGGACGCCTTGGTTGAAATTAAGCAGACTATCTCCTCTGAAGTGAACTCTTTGGAGACGCAGGAGAGACATTAGTCGCTGAGCACAGAGACAATATCCAGATCTGTGTCTCTCTGTGTATCCCCTTCCCTCTTCTAAAGACTGCTTTTTGGCGTGCAATTATATTGAACAATAGGCCAAAGCCAATGGAGGATGCAACCCGTTACCATGGAAATGATTATGATGGATTTGTGGATAGACAGAGCAGGTAATTGGAAAAAGATTGATGGGTGACAGGGTGAAAGAAAGAGAATGGGATGGAAAGAGAGAGGGATAATTTACCAAAGCAGCAGTGGGAGGAGAGACAGCCCTATTACACCATCTTTCTGGGATTTACAATTATATAATGATGCATCCTCTCTCTCATCAAGTCAATAGGCAATCATTCTTTCTGGCTCTTGCAGTCACTCCCTCTTCTCTCTTTCTTCCCCCTGCATTAGCCCTTCTTTTTTTCCCCCCATATCCTGTTTTATCTCCGTCTCCCATTTCTCTCTCCTGCCTCCACAGAGAAAAGTGGAGAGGCTGGTTTATGATTGGAAGGTCACCGGTGGGGATCCACAGACCAGATTTCAAATTCTAGGCGAGGAGGATGAAAATGTGGTTCTCGTCTTCAACCACCGCCATCAACCTGCCCTTGAGCAAGGGAATGATCTCCCAGGTGCTGCAGTGAGTCAGCTCAGTGGCCAAAAATCGTACACATAGTGTTTGTGTTAGGCAGCTCACAGAGGAAACAAGGAGAAATAAATGAATGTAAAAAACCTGGCAGTGCCTCTCTAAATGTAATTTTTAGATGAGCTAATATGTACACTAAAGCAGGGGTTCTCAGTCTTTTGTAACTTAAGGCCCACTTCTGATTGTTAAAGAATTTCCAAGGACCACCGTCCCAAAGCGCTAGGCAAAATAAGCTCCTCTGCGACCGTAAAGGGTTTCTTGCTACGAGCTACACGAGCAGCAACCATACAACAGCTTTCAAAGTGGCGTTTGATTGAGTTGTTAATGTTGTGATGACTTTGTGCCTAAAGCCTAAAGCCCGTCCCTTTTTCTTAGGAAATATTCTTTTGGCTTCCAAACACATCCTGGGTGCTTTGTGTTTAAAGGGTAACTACACCTTCAAATTCAGCTAGAACCCTCTCTCCCAGCAGATTTAAAAAATGACGACCCTTCCTCCAGCTGAGGAGATTCAGTCTGTTGTATTACTGCAGAGCAGAGTGACATGGACATGTGTGTGTGAACAAGTAGAGCCTTTTCTACTAACCTCAGGATAGATGAGAACAACACCTGTAACCATGGCGACTGTACACAACAAAGAAATGTTGGCAACTGTAGCCTCAAAAAATGCGTAGAAGACATAAAAATTAGACTAAAATGTCTAAAACTAACAAAATGAAATGACAGAAATTTGAGTAAAACTAATATGCATTTCCTTCAAAAGACTTATGCTGTGTCTCATTTCAGATACTTCCATTAGTACACTTACATGCAGTACACTGTGTACACTATGTACTTTCTTGTGTAGTGCGTTAATTTTGACAGGGTAGTGTTGTCTCAAATCGAACACGGCTGTCGTGCACTTACCAGAAATGATGATCGCAACATTTGACAAAAATCAAAATGAACGGGCTTTTACTTTTAGCCGTAACAATCGCAACCGCGGCCGCCATTTTCATACGTTGGTGGTCCCTCCCCTTCTGCTACGTAGCCAAGATGGCGACCATTGAGGGTGAGAATTGTGCAGCGTTCCACACTCAACTTTCTGTGACCTGTGATTTCGGACACAGCCTAGGCCTTTTTCACAGCAGACATGTTGACATGTCACAGAAGGAAAAGCACAGGTGTAAATAATAAAATGAATGATGGCTAAATTCCATTTAGCTGCTTCAGTTTCAGGGTCCTGGTATTGTGTATGTTGGCTCACTGTCACACTGCGACGGCTTACTGGGACACGGAGCCATCGTTAATATTATTAGCAACACGTGCTTTCCACTTCAAACATCATTTCAGTTTCTCACTGCTGGAAATGGCAGGTTGGAAGGTACGTGTTTTGATCGATACCGTGTTTTTGAGAATCGATACAGTATCATAAAACATAATATCGCGATACTCAAGTTTATTGATATTTTCTTGCGGCCCTGTTCAATTTGCACATATTCACCATATCCAAGCATCATTCCCACATATTCCCACCCACATTCCTTGCACACACACACATTCAGTAATCCAACCACCCACACACCCATATGCAGACCTGTTCTCATATATATCATATTCTCAAATAATATGTTTGTATGCTCTTTGTTTTCATACACAATTCCAGCAGGCGTCTGCTGCTATGGAGTCCGGTGGCACACACACACACACACACACACACACACACACACACAAATCTACACATGCACACACACTCCTCCGGGGAAAAGAGTCATGTCCTGAAGAGTGAGAGAAAAATAGAAATAGATCTCTGTGTAGCCGGTGAGAGTAGGAAGAAAAACACAGCTTCACCACAGCGTGAAGACATTCAATAGACAAACAATGTGTGTGTGTTCGTTGGCCTTGACACACAACCACATGCATGCACACCTTTTGTCTCCCAGAATCTTGCTAACCAAGATGCTGACAGCTCTGGAACATGCTTCCCTCACCATAAACACTCCACTTGAGCGGTTCATCACTGGCGGACAATAGAGCAAAAATATCCACCTTTCTCTCTCCCCCTCCGTCCCTCGTTTCTTTCTCTCTCTGCACTGATGGCTATAATCATTTCAATTCATTTTCTACTGCAGTTTTGTCCAACTGAGCTCCACTGCATTGTACACTGATATAAAGGCTGCAAATTAAGAGGCAGGAGAGAGAATAGCTCTGCGACCTGCATGTTAGTGTGTTTGGTCGCATGCAAGGTCTCATAAACTACTGACCTGATTTGAAGTTAAAGTTCAGCGAATGGTAGACCACACTGCTGAGGGCTGGTTTTAGACCTGTATCTGAACAATTACCAGAGATTGTGAACAATCCCATTATTACTCTCCTCTTGTATGGAGCACATTCTGCAAACGGTATATTAGGGTTCAAATGAGAAGGATCCTTGATGACAATTCAGAAAATCTAGATTTGAGTTTCCAGTAATACCCCTAGGTGGCCTCTAGACCTCTGTGGCTCTTGGTTTTGTAATGTTGTGGATTCTCCGAGTGACCTATCAAAATACAGTAGTCTCATAATAACGCATTAAAAAATAAGGACCTTTTGTCAAATGCCAAATGCTACTGTCCAGGGCCAGACTGGGATAATAATTCACTGACTGAACGTTGTGTTGATGTGTACGTGCGTACGACCAATCACGTGTGATGACAGGTAGAGATCATACCATACCATACAATCAGTATGCTTTAAACGAAGTTCTTGCTGGATCGTCGAATCGGGTCTTAATCGCGAATGTTATCACTCGATTGTATGGGCGTTATCAGTATTTATCAACCTCATAGGAATGGGTTAGCAGGGGCCTGCTACACCTACTAGTAGGTTCAGAAGGCCACTATCATCTATTCACATGGTTGATCACTTATGTCACATCACCTTAGGTTTAGGCAACAAAACTACGTGGTTAGATTTAGGAAAAGATCGCGTTTGGGTTAAGAAAGTAAGTCACGTGGCGTTACGTATAGGCTAACTTAAAACATTTGCAGACTTTTTTGCTCTTTATACTACGTCACCTGATGCAGATGGGTTTACGTTGAAAGCCCAGTGCGTCTCATACAGACGTGATCAACCATGTGAATAGATGATAACCACTGATAACACCCATTCAATCGAGTGATAACATTCGAAGCGGGTGTCTTAAACTCCCTCTGCCGAGACGGGGCGCTACGTCCAACAATTTTTGTAACTTCCCCAATACAACAATCCATAAAGCATACCCGCTTCAGGCAGTGATTGGCCAGGTGTAGGGAGGTCAGAGAGGCCAGAGTTTGAAATTCTTTCCCAAGCTCTCTTTTTTATTCTTCACACAACTACTTCTACCACGTTTTGTGCGAACGACCAAGTGCAACACCATGAATGCCTTTGGGGAGAAACTATATGAAAGTGTGAGCTGTTATCTCCATTTGCATGATTCATTGAATCGAAACTACACAGAACTGCAACAGACACAGAGTTCTTGGAAAGAGATCAGGGAAGCAGTGTGATTCAGCCAGGAGGTGAAACAAGTTTAAACACCTTTGTTTTTACACCTGGTCAGATGAGACGAACAAGTTTGTTTCAAGGACACTGAACCCCCCGTGTGTATCCTCTGAACTAGTTGTTATAGATGACCAGCATGTGGACTGCCTTTCATTTGCGTTCACTCATTTAATGAATTTCTGCACTGAGTTGAATTTGCCCCTGCTCATTTTTACCTCAAATACAATGGAACTAAAAAGAAACTCAGTAATTTAACTCTGATGGACCTAAATTTAAAAAGTTGTAGTGTTTATGTGCAGGGCTATTTCTTGCCTGGCAACCTCATCGTGACAACCAGACTCCAGGAAGTCACTGCAAGAAATAGTCCCCCATACAGTGTGTTAGTGAACTCTAGACGTGCTGTATGTAGATTTTGATACCTTTGGACAGAGCCAAGCTAGCTCTTTCTCCCCGTTTCCAGTCTTTATGCTAAGCCAATGGGCTGTAACGTCATGTTTAATGGACACATGAAAGCGGTATCGATCTTCTCATGTAATTCTTAGCAAGAAAGCGAAGAAGCATATTTACCAAAATGTCAAACTACTTCTTTAAGCGATCACTGTCCAATCACTGACGTGTTACAGTAGGCTTTATTCCAACTCATTTTGATTTTGCACAATCTTTTAATGTCACTGTTGTCAGGGATGTCATCCATAATACCAGCAAGCAGCATGATTGACCAGTGTCAGATCTGTATGTGCTAACTTATAATAACCATTATGAAAAAGACCTCAGAGCTTGTCCCTCAAATTTAAAGATCCCCTCCAGACATGTTTTAACAAGTATATAAATTGCTCTATTTTGAATCATAATTTGTATCTGATATGTTCTTTTCACAAAAAAAAGTTCAATTTGAAATTTAGAATTTGAAATGACATATACACCTTCTCTGTCATTAAAAATCCAGAATCTATAAGTTGAACTACTGGGAAACAGGTGATTCCTACTTCACTGTGAAGTCCACTCTCAGTGTATGTGCGCTGGAGGTTTCCACATCACACATTTGCCAGTTGAGTATTGGACCAGGATTGGCTTCCAAATGATTTGTGATGTCATAAATCATGCTTGTAGGCCCGCCCCCTTAAAGTCAGATTTTCCGTAAGCACAGAGAAACTTTCCACTTTCAGCAGATGAATGTGAAAACATCCTTCTAGTGTCAAACTCTGAACATCATTCTGTACAGTGACGCTCAAGCATTCGACTGTAGGAACAAGAAGAAAAACAGATTTTTGACTGGAGGGGAACTTTAAACATCCATTTCCCCCTTGTCACTAAATGAAGTGAAGTGGGCACATGTATGAAAGACATTGTGTTATCTAGTAGTAGGCTGTTCTTTTTTAGAGAAAACAACTATACATAGGTTTTCCTGATATCCAATTTAGTCAACAATTCCCATCAAGATTCCTTTTTTCATGTCACCATGGTTCCTTCCCTCTGTGTTATTAGCATTGATTTCTATCAACATATCCCTGTTGAAGTCAACACTGCCTGATAGCTCCTGAAATGAGGCTTAAAGTCATGCAGTTAACACATGACTTTAAGCCTCAAGGTTGCTCCTTCCGTACTCCAGTGTAAAGACAAATGGTGTATGTACATTTAAATAGGGTTTATCCACAGTAGACCTCTTGTTTGGAGCAAAGTCTACAACAGTGGCAAAGTATTGAATGGGGTGACAGAACCATGACAAAATAATTGTAACCATCAAAGCAGCCAACTACATGACGGGACAGCAAATGCAAATGCCCCAGACAGCCTGACAGCCAGGTCATTATGGAGCCTTGTTGGCTCTTGTTATGAGGGGGTCACCCCACCCCTGTTTAATTAACCTGTCATGCTCCTGAAAACAGTGTCTAGTGGGTGCTTGAATTCATGGCGATCAGAACTTGCAGAAGAATTACCTTCATATTTTTAATGCAAGAGTAGACCCTTCTTACTCATAAAAGTAGCAAATTCAAAATCCTGTATTCCATGAAAATCCTTCGAAGGCTGCATTTGAAGACAGCAGCACGACAAGGCCATCCCATTTTGAAAGCTCCTTCAAATGCAGCTGAGACATGCGGCCTTCTTTTCCCGAATTTGAAGGATCCAACGGCTGGCTCCTTCGTGGCCCAACATATCCCAAGATTCATTGCGCGCAAGAGAATACGGCGTCCCCAAACGTACCATCAACAGCGGCCGAGCAGGATTACACTTTTAAATGTAAGTATTGGGTTTCAACTCTCTCGAATAGCTAACGATACAAATGTTAAAAAAAACAAGGGGTCCTGTAAAAGGAATTGCTCGTAGTGATGCACCCACAGAGAATGATTCCCTGACTCAGCAGTTCCCCACAGCTCTCTGGACTTTGTAACAGTTTTCTGCTCGCTATTTTGGTGTTACGCCCCATGATTTTACTGTTTCGGTTCACTGTCACCACTCTCATAGCACCGTATTCGGTGAAAACGCTCTGATAAAACCACTGTACACTACCTGCTCAGCTACAAACAGCAGACAGACACAGTTAGCAACTAGCTGGTGAACATAGCAGAGCATTTAGTAGCTTAAGAGACAGGTATTTTTCTCAGTAGTCTATATTCCAAAGCAGAGCTAAAAGAGAGTGAATTTTGCACTTACATTCGCCAGGTGATCAGAAACACAACTCCAAATGCTAATGTTGCTATGTGTCTGCTGGATGTGTAAATAGGCTACTGTTTGCTAACAAGTTCGCCATTATGTCAAGTGGCTAAAAAATCAGTTATTGCAGGTTTAAAACTAAACCCAGCTAACCACAGAGTGGTGTGAGGGATCAAATGCAGGTGCAAGTGATTTATTTGAGTAGATGAATTATCAGAAATATTGCCATTGATACCTGCCAGGCTACAGAAATTGTCATGCAGATGTAAATGTAGGCATATACATGGGCAAATAACCAGGTTTCTCCTCCAGCAGAAATCAACCTACGTTAATCAGGTTTTTCTTAATTCCTTAACCTTGTTAAGGAAACCAGGACTCTAATTTACACATTTCCGAAATTAGGTTACTTCCGAAAACTGAGAATAATCTGATTTCTTAAGTGCATGTAAACGCAGCGAGTGTGTGACGGACTCAGATCAGAGCAGAACATTTTGTCAGCCTGACACAGAGGTGATGATTAAGACTGAGGTGTCAACAGGCTGTGGATTGGCCAGACAGTGAGTGTGTGGACAGCCTGTGTGTGTGTGTGTGTGTGCGTGTGCGTGTGTGTGTCAAGGGGGAGGGGAAGTGTGCAATCACCTATGGCAAACTCACGAGTGCGCCGTTTGTGCCTGAAGACACTTCCTCTCCAAATTGCACGCTGACACACACACACACACATTCAGCTGATGAGATGTTTTGTGAAGGGCTCCTCCTCAGCAGAGGTGGCACAAGCCTTTTAGCAGCTACTTATGACCCTCCATCCCCTACAATACACACTCACACACAGGCTCCAGGCAACCGCCTCTCTCCCTCCCTCTTTATTCAAAGCTTGATTTCTTTTCATCAAGTCTGTCTCTTCCCCTTTTCTCATCTCCACCTTTCTACTCTGCTGGATACTCTTGTTTGTGTCAAATCCAATCCCTCCTTCCCTCCCGGCCTCTATCTCACTCTCTCTGCTCCTCCTTGCATCTTTGTTTTCTTGCCATTATCCTCTCTCCTGCCTCTTTTCTCCTCTTCTTGTTCTATCTCTTTCAACACTGACTATCTCCCCCTTTTATTTGCCTCCTTTTCTCAGTATCCTTCTTCTTCCCCTTGCTCTTTCTCTGTCCTTTATTCTCTGCTCTCTTTACGGCTCTCGTCTCCGCTTGCTCTCTTCTTCTTCTTCTTCTCTTTTCCTCTGCGACCTCTCACCCTCTATTTTCTCCTTTGCCTTTCTCTCCCCTTTTCTCTTTTCGCAGCCCTTTTCTCCTTCACTCTGGGTGTCGGGGCTTTGTGGAGGCTCTCAGTCCCCAGTGGGACATCCAGCAGGAGAAAGAGCTGAAAAGCAAACTGTGGGACAGGGGAGGGAGGGGAGAAGAAGGGAAGGAAAGAAATAAAGAGGAAAGGGAGGAAAAGAGAGAAAGAAGGTGGGAAGAAAGGGCGGATGGAAGAGGTCTATGTAAAGGAGATAGACCAAATGCCCATGTGGACATGCTGGCTGGGAGCAGTACAGTGGGTCCAGCAGACCCTTACTTTAGCTCCTTTGAGCATTGTTCTATTTCACTACCCCTTGCATTTTGCTCAATTATTTGTTTGATAATTGGTCTCATTTATGAGCTTGATTAGTTTCCAATAAGCTATAGCTGATTAGCTCAATTTATTCAAAATGCACCCTTTGGCTGAATTTTCCTTTGGCCATAATGGCCCATATAGTCAGCCCACATCTACATGCCATGTGGGACCCATATTGTTGGATCCATATGGACACCACACTGTGAATCCAGTTTTAGCCCGTTCCTAGGCCTCATTTAGCTGGAAATGTGCCAGCTGTGGACACATTTGGTTTGGTTGTATTTTGTCATATAACAATATATACTTAACACAATACACACAATACATATACAAAAAATCCTCACAGATATCCAAAACACATACTCCAGTATGGGTTATATATAAGCAAAGAGATAAAGTAAAATAAAAGAAGTCAATAAACAATAAATACCATGAAACGTCAATGTGGTTAGATTCAGTTAGATAGAGTGGTCGATTTCAACACAAAATGCAATGAACAGACGGCAATGAAAAGGGCGTTTGGCCATACATCCACTGCAAATTCTCAGCGTCGACCCAGAAAGAAGTGTGTCCTTTATGTAGCAAGGTGGAACGTAAGGGCGTGGAGGTCGGGCTGCATTTGCTGCCCAGCAATGTCAATGTTTTCTGGGGTTTTTTGTGTGTGTTTTTTAACCAGCAGCAGCAGGGCGCCTGTTCACCTCAGGTTGCTCCTCTTCACCTAGTATAATCTCATCATGCAGCTCAATAGAGTGGGTTGTAGCTTAAAATAGAGGAAATGGTTAGCAATATGACACCATTAATACAGCAAGTATTGCTAACTAGTAGCATAAACATTGATTGTTGTCCCAGACCAGATAATCCGACTTTGAAGCTGATGTTGCTCCAATACTGTTTCTCTTCACTGGTCCTTCTGTTCTCTGCTGGTGAAGAGTATCATTCAGAGGACTCGGATACCTAACTTTAACCAAGCCCACTTGCCTAACCCAGAAGCTGCTCTAATCAATATTATATTAACAATGGGTCAATGTGTATTGTGAAATGGGTCACTCATAGTTACAGACCCTTTGTATCTTTCAACTCAGTGAAAAAAGCTCTGATAAACCTGCCCAGAACCAGATGACAGAGTTAGCGGCTAGCAAGCTAAAGTGTTAGCTATTTCCCTCAGGAACCAAAACAGAGCTAAAAAAAAAGAAAAGAATGAATGCTGGACTTACATTACTCAGGTGGACAGAAACACATGTCCAAATGAATGCTAACGTTGATGTGTCTGTTTGATGTGTAAATACGCAATAGTCTGCTAACACGTCAACCATGACAACTTTACAAGCTAATAATATGTCATTGTTGTGTTTACAGCTTGTTCTGCTGCCCCCAATTGGTCCATAAAATATCAATCAATAGGTTTAACCTTACCCATAGTTTATTTGCCATTTTTATAATCTTTATTTGCCATAACCACACATCTGTAGATGCCATGCGCTGATGTAAAAATGTAATTTAATATAAAAAATGGGGTGCCAAGGTAGCATAGAGGTGTAAGACACAGACCGTTCTAGTCTTGTTGCATATCACTCCCCATTTCTCTCCCCTCATTTGCTAACAACTCTCTAATGTCAAATCTTTAATAAAGGTAGAAAAATACCAAAAATAACCCACTATAAAATGTAAATGAATGTAATCAAGGTATTTGCAGAATTGCCCAATATCAACATTCAGTCTGGAAATATGATTGCATGGCTACACAGCCATTGCCTTAAAATCATGGATAGAAGTGGCCAAAATGAGTAGCTGAGATAACAGAAAATGACCTGTTATTACTCCAGTCATGGCAACACTGAAGCAAGTGTCACGGTAAGTCACTGCATTGGAGACAATATTGTGGAGACAAAAAGGAAAAGTGAAACTAAAGATTAAAGCTGAAAGAGAACATAAAATAAAACACAAAGCACGTTTTTCACTGCTGACTTCAGCCCTCCACTCGGCTCCTTTCAATCCAACAAAATGGACTCCCATCAAATGAGCGACAGTTATATTTGAAATTGCGGACGTTACTTCAAAGAAATCGAACAGTCTGTCATCTGTCCTATCTTTCTTTCCCCCAACCCCCCAACTCTCTCTATTCTGCCCATTTCTCTCTCTGTATGGGCTCATTGGGCCCTGATTGGAGTGTGTGTGTGTGTGTGTGTGTGTGTGTTTCTGTGATGTCTCTAATGGTGATAGGGGGTGATTTGAAGTGTGTGTGTGTGTTAGGACGTGATTTCACACCCAGCAGCCTCATGGTCTCATCAGCCACCATATTGGCCAAATGGCTTGTGTGAGTTGAAGACATTGTTTGCCTGGTGTGTGTGTGTGTGTGTGAGAGAGAGAGAGTGTGTGCTATGGTGCCCACATTAGCCAACGTGGCTAATGTTTCTGTGTGTGTGTGTGTGTTTGTGGTTATTTGTATGTGTATATGCCTGTGTGTGAGTGTGTTGTTCCTCGCTCCCTCATTTGCATGTTCAAACAGGATTAAGTGTATTGAGAGAATCAGCAATAAACAGTTCTTTGACAGGAGACAAATACGGCAGATTAGCATTGCAGATCAGATAACATCAAGAAGGGAAGTTAGCTCTCACGCTGTTAACGTCTTTGTTGTGTGTGTGTGTGTGTGTGTCTGACCAAAGTAAAGCAGGAGTTGTGCTTCTGTGTCAAGGTGCTGGGGAACCATAGCTGGGAAGGTCACCAGAGGTAACGTGAATCTCCTCAAAAATGAAGCTACACTTCGCGACTAAAGCAGTTACGGAAATACCATGTGGAGACCTCTCGAACTGTGATCAGTCAGCTTGAGCTTCTGCAGTTTTTCTCTTGTTTCTGATGGTAGTGGTTGACAGTGAAGACAAAGTGCAAGATGAATCTCTAGCTAGCAAAGCAATTTCCACTGCAAACCGTATCATTGTTGCTCTAGATCATGAAGTGAAATGAAGTAATGTACACAATTAGGAATAAAAGTTATGAATTCCTGTTAATTCCTGATAATTAGCTTGTCTGTCTGTTAGCAGGAAATCTAAAAAAAGCTATTTAGTTTTTTGTTCATGTAGATCTGTTTTTCCACTGTAAAGGGATACTACAGAAAGAATGGTCACATTCTTACAACACACATAACGCAGAATCCTACAATTCCCATAATGCAATTCATTGATGTCTTTTCAGTAGAACGTTCCTGTCTGGTATAAGCCCACATCTTTCAAACTCTGCAATTTATAATGCAGGCTGTCTGTTATACATTTGTAGTCTCAAGCCCAATTTGAGTTAACCCTGGTGACATCATCAGGGCTATTTTGTCAGACTTCGGAGCGCTGCCTCCAGAGACACAGAACACACTCAGCAACTGCTTTCACAGGCGGAGTAGCACTCATCCAGACAAGGAAACTGAACCTCATGTCGGTTAAATGCCCTTTTAATCATTTTTAAAACAAAGATTAATTAACCAATCAGAGCTGTGAAATTTATTTTCTCTGTTTGGTCATCTGGCAAATGAAATCTGACAAGCAGTGAAATTATGTGTGTGTGCTTCTGTTTGCACTGTATATACACTGATACATGGGTGGTTGGTTCCACTTGCATGAGAGGACATCCACATGCATGTGTATGCAAATGCCTCAGTGTTTGTGTGTTTACATTTGGGAGTTTTCTCAGGTCCACCTGAGGTGGTGTTTCATCAGCATGGAGCTGTAATGATCATTCTCACCATACAACAGGAAATGAAGAACCTTCTCGTGTGTAGTGTGGCGGCTACGTAATGTAAATCCACCATTCACTCATTAGTTCTGTTTTGGTCTCCACCATCTCCTCAGGGAAATATCTGGCCCTTTAACTGCTAAAAGCTCCACCAGGTTCACCAGCTAGTTGATAACTGTGTCTGTCTGCCAACTGGTGGGCAGGTAGTGTACAGTGGGTTTACCAGAGCTTTTTCATTGAAGACAGCTGCCCGCTGCAGCTGGAAACACGGTTGATTAGAGTGGAGTTTGCGAGCCAAACCAATGAGCTGAAAGATGCTAAAAAGCTCTGTAGATCTGAGGAGACCTACAGAGTCCAGTGATAATTCTCTGTTGGTTCATTCACAGTACAAATAGTTATTTGATCCATTGCTGATATAAAAATATTGATTAGTGCAGCTTTTAATACACCATTAAAAATATCCCCGGGGTAGGTTGTCCTGTCCTGCTGGATTGCTGTTTGTATCCACAGCTGTCAGTAATAGGATTTTCCCGATTCATTTTTATTTTCTCTATTCACATGCAAGGGTCCACTGGCACAATGGGCCCCTGGGTACCCTGATAATAGAAATCATAGGTTTGTTAAAGAATCTGAAGAAGGCACAAAAGCCAAAAGTGCTCGCTAAACATCTATTATGAGCCTGAGCCATTATTATTACATAATGTTAACAAGAAAAAAATCAAAAAACTGTAAGACTGCATTCCAAAACCTTTACCCACTGTTAGGACTTTTTCAGTGAGTAAGTCATCACAAGCCGCAGGGAGCATAAAATGATTTTAGCTGGTAGAACGCAGCTCACGTTTCAGAGGTTATCAAGCATATCATAAGGGTGCACAGGAGAAAATCCAGCTTTAAACTCTGTATCATCGCCTCGCTGCACTCTCTTCTTCACCTCAGCCACCACTTCCATCTTCATTGCCCTGAGCCATCATTTTACCCTCAGTCACCCTCCTCTCCCTGCTCCATCCCACCACTGCACTCTATCATCTCCACCCATCGTCCTCCCATCCACCTCCACTCCCGTCACCGTCCTCTTAATGCAGCTAGCCATCACACACTCCAAAGGGATCTCGAGTTGCCGTCCCAGGAGTGTATGTGTATGTGTGTGTACCTTAAGAGGTTGGGGGTCGGGGGGGGGTCCATAGGTTCCAGACCACTGCACACAATGAAGGTACCCTGGGTGGGGCCACATGCTCTATGGCCCCCCTACTAAACAAACTCATACAACACACACTCCATATGAGTCCAAGGCGTGGTAAATGTAGCACCAGATGGCTAGCACTCGATCTGAGGAGGTATCTCTGTGACCCTTAACAAACCAAAGTGGGAGGCTTTGTGTGTGTGTGTGTGTGTGTGTGTGGGGACCTACAGCAGTGTTACCATACAAAAAATGAGTGGTGTGCAGCAAAGCATACATTTAGTGTTCTGTGTTCATTGGAGTGTCCGTAAACATTTTAGCTGGGAACGGTCAGGACTCTCAGAAGAAATGCTGGTTCTTTGGGTTAAAAGGTGGAATTGAAAGGAAACAAATGCTTTTAGTGAGGGAAACACTGGGTAAGAGTGTGTTCAAAAGTAAAATCTCATGTGATATTACACTGTAAGTTGCAGTTCTAACCTTATACTATTATACTATTTTAGATACACTATTAGCATGGCTCACGAGATGGCAATGTCTCTCGGTCTACCACTTCAACATCCATTCAACAACTGCTGAATGGTCCCTCGAAGATGAATCCTAATGACCTTGGTGATTCCCTCACCACCATGAGGTTCACATTTTTGGTTTTATGCGAAACATCTTTACCATTTTTAAATGGATTGCCATGGAGTTCGGTACAGACATTCCCCGAGGATGAATCCTAAAGACTTTGGTGATCCTCTGACTTTCCTTCTAGCGTCACCAGCGGGTCAAACCTGTCACTTATCTTGTGAAATATCTCAACATGTACTGGATGGATTGGCACACAGTTTTATACAGACATTCATGGTTCCCAGAAGATGAATCCTCCGGTTTTGGTGATCCCCACAATTTTTCTCTAGTGCCACCGTGAGGTTCACGTTTGTGGTTTTAAGTGAAATGTCTCAAGAAATTTCGGAATGGTTTGCCATGACATTTGGTCCTCAGGATGAACTGGAATAAATCTGGTGATCTCATGACTTTTAATCTTAAAATGGAAGACATTTGCAGAAGTTTGACTAAAATGCTAAAACTTGGTGTTTGCCAACTAATTTATTGATGACTTAAAAAAAGGTTAATATGTCAAGTGTTCTGTGTCATGGTCCTTTTTGACTAAGATAAGACTAAATATCCAGTGTTTTGTTGATTAAAAAATTACTAAAAATGAAGAAGGATGACTAAATATAACTAATCCTCACGTGAACTTTTGAATTCAGATAGACTAAATCTAAAAATAGCTGACCAAATAACATGCACCCCACAACATGACAAGATCATTTGCATTTATGTAAAGTTCAGCATCTATCTAAACAAATATTATATTCTCTATATTATGGTAAAGATAGCATTTATGTTATTTAATTAATGGATCTATCTCTGTGCACACTGGTGTTCTGGCACCTGAGCTTGGCTTCAGACAAAGTATCTGGTTGGTTTTGAGCTGCTGTGTACTACTTAGGGCTCAGGTTGGGTTCAGGGATGGTTATTTTTGAATGTAATTTATTCAGAAATTGCTCTCTTTCTCTCTTAATGTGATTTTCCCCAAAAAACTCAAATTCGATTTCAAAAACAATTTTGAAGAGTGAAAATTAGAGAAAATCATATCTTGTGTACCCTTTCTTCTAGTGTTATATTCATAAGGTGTACATCCAGTCTGATTGCATGAACACACTGATTTCAGGAGCTCGATTTATGTTAATTTTAAAACATTACACATACTGTATTATGTGTGGCATTCGAGGCATTAGATCTAGGTTGACTGATTACTTGGGGGGGGGGGGTCCAGCAGGTCCAGCAGGTCTCACAGCATGAATGATGCTGGTGGGAGGAACTGACCTGAAGGTTTTACTTATACAGGTGGCCTTGGGTAGGTGGAGGGCTGGGTTGTCTGAGGGAGGGGCTTTGCTGTAGCTCCTCCAGAGTGGCAGCAGGTCTCACAGCAGACAGAGATCAGGTGGGCTCCAGTGGATCTCATCAGGAAGAGAAACAGAGTTAACAGGATCCAGAGTAAAGAATGGATATCATTCAGAAATATGTATGGATCCTGTGTTAACTCTTTCCTGCACTACAGAGATGTTGTGTGATGCTGTCCTGACTGTGAGAATGATGCTGGTGGGAGGAACTGACCTGAAGGTTTTACTACAGGTGGCCTTGGGTAGGTGGAGGGCTGGGTTGTCTGAGGGCGGGGCTTTGCTGTAGCTCCTCCAGAGTGGCACGCTCCATAGGGTCTCTGGCCAGACACATGTGCAGCAAAGTCTTTACCTCTGAAAAGCAAGAGAGAACGCAGGAGTTCCAAGGTTTAAGTGGGCAGTGATCCCATGAAAAGAAAGAAGAAATCTGAAGAATAGATTTGCTTTCATCAAAGATACTTTCTAGCATCCTTTGTGTGTGTGTGTGTGTGTGTGTATTTGTGTGTGTGTGTTACCTGTGGACAGTGCATTGTTGATTTTAATGTGGTTGTGCATGAAGCCCATGGTGGTAAAACTCTCATGTCCACTCAGCAACGAATAGAAGAGCGCGCCCAGCTGCCAAACAGTGGTGGGACGGGCCCAGTACATCTGATAGTCAAACCACTCTGGAGGGGCGTATGCACGGGTACCTAGTGCACATAGCAACAGAGGAATGGAAGGAGACAGAGAGATGGAGGGAAAAACTTTGTTTAAACATGAAAGTCATTATTTCAGAGATTGACCAATGAGTAAAGAAGCCAGATATCATACCATGGAAGGAATAGTAAGACATCTCCGTTGAGAAGCTGCCACAGCCAAAGTCGATCACCCAGACTCTTGGGACACCAGATTCTATTTGAACCAGGACGTTTTGTAACTTGATGTCCCGGTGAAAGACGCCCTTGGAGTGCATGTCGATGGCGGCGTCCACCAGCTGCCTCAGGATCATCTGAGATAGACAGACACAGAGTTGGAAGGATTGTAAAACAGTATTTTCCCCTGACTCCTGACAGAGGGGAAAAGTCCATGAAACAATATAATGAAGATGACATGATGTTGCAAATTATGGCAATAATATAATAATAAATGAGCTTCATGTGGTTTTTACATATGAACCCAGATTTTCCTTTAAAGTAGGTTCACACCAGCATTTGAAATGAAGAACTTTTGCAGTGAAATTATTTAATTTCAATGGAATCACTGCATCAGTGGATTCGCTAGTGGGGGCAAAGTAAATCCATTCTAATCTTTTGCTTCAGTTTCAACTTTGGTGATCTTAGACACTCAAATTGGTGTCGTTGACCAATAGAAAGCCGTCTTAACAATGCTGACCTTTGAGACAACAGAGGGCCACAGAGTGTAAAATAGAGGACGCTAATCATAGCTTGTTAGCTGTCTTGCATTATCCAGTTACCTCATCTGTTAGAATATAAACTGCTCCACAAAAGAGGCATGGTTTACAGACAGTCATTTGAAAGGAGTTACTTCTTTAAAAAAAAACTGTGTGAACTTTTCCTGTTAGCAACCAAGCTAACTAGCTTCCCCACTGACATTTAGCAAGCTAGCTAGCTTAGAGAGTGATTTTAATCATGACTGTGACTAACTAGTGCTAGCATGTTCTTGTCTGACTACTGTGTTAGCTGTTAGCTACAGTAGTTCATCAGCTATCCCTGCGAGTACTTCTTCCATCACTAGCTTCTAGCACCACCTATTTTGCAAGGACTGGATGAAGTTCGCTGTGCCACTTTCTGGTGTGACCAGGCCTTTATATTGTGCAGTGTGAATCTGAACACACCAAGTAAAAATATGTGATAAATACAACTTTTCAGCTTTGGTTTGAACCAAATCAAACAAGCTAACACACACATACACAGTCATTGTGATGTTTCATACCTTTGCCTCATGTTCATCCAGGGATCCTCTGTGGGCTTGAAGGTACTTGTAGAGGTCCTTGGAGGGGACTGGTCTTTCCATAACCAGTATTAACTCCTGGTCCAGAATGTACCAGTCCAGAAGGGACACTGCAGCAGATTGTCCAACTGATCCTGGTAGGCCTGTAGTTTTGAACATGAAGGCCACCTCGAGAATGATTTCATACTCCTTCCCATTGTGAATCTAAAGAAAATAAATGTGTACATAGCAAGTGGTAAATGATCTGCTAGAAGTTCCAACAGCTTCCAGAAGAGTAGTAGCAACCCATTTGCTAATGGAAATAAAATATGAGCAGCATGTGTTTTACTCATCCACAGTAGAGTAGCAAAAGAAATATTTAACATTCATATTTTAGTTTTCATTTCAACAGTTGGTGTTCGACATCAGATCAAATTACTCACCACTCGTTCGCACCTCACGTCCTTTTTGGGAATGTGCTTGATGGCCACCTGCAAGACAGAAATACAAGTCATTTGGTTGGTATTTTCTGAGGATTAGTGAATGTTTAGAATGAGTGAGCATGTGTTTGTAAGACTTACTGGTAAAAAGTCAGATTTACGGAGGCCGCCATACACTGAGCCGAAGCCTCCTGCACCGATCGGACCAAGCTGATGGTACTTGTCCTCAAATTCAGCTAAAAACACAAAGAGACATTTGTTTTAGTTTTTATTACTTTTCTACTTGTAACCCGACCCCTTCCTATGTTTTGACTAATCCTGCACTTTATTCTTAACCTTAACCCTGAATCCAAAGCCTAAGTCTGAGGGGGCCCCTTTATTTTATTGATTAATTAACTTACTTTAATTTACTTAATTTATATGAACTCTATCAGCTTACCTCTGCTTGTGTTTCCTGAGGAGGACATTTCATAGATTTTCTCCTCCTCAGTTGAGGCGCTGCCAAAGTTCTGGCTGACGTCATTGTCATCAGCTCTCACATCCTCCTTCACTTCAATGCTGGATTCAGTGGTGCTGGACTTGGTAGCGCTGGATCCAGTGTTGCTGTTGCTGTCACTACACCTCATCTTCTTTTCAGGTGCCTTACCATCATCACTGGCCTTTCTCTTCTTTAACTTTGCCCAGGGATCCTCCACTGACATCACACTGGATTCAGTGGTGTTGGTGTCGATGCATCTCATCTTATTTTGGGATGTCCTGGCATCATCACTGGCCTTTCTCTTGCCCTTCTGGATCCTGATATCCTCCACTGGCACCTCACTGTGTTCAGTTGGGTTGGTGAGGTTACTACACCTCACCCTTTTTCTGGGCATCTCTCCATCATCACCAGCCCTCCTCTTTCTCACACTGACATCGTCCTGCATGTTGTTGCAGGGGTCAGTGGAGTGGCTGATGTTGCCTCTACCCCGAATCTTCTTCCTGGGTGATCCTGCAACATCAGTGTCCTTTCTTTTTCTCTTGGCCTGGAGATCCCTATGCATGTTGTTCTCTACATATGAGAGAAATAACAGTGAACAACATTTCTGGACTGCATGCAGTCAAGTTTTTTTTCATTTGAACCTTTTTTTTAGTTAAAACAAAGCACCAGCTTGATATGCATGATGATGGTCATGTACTCAGATTGACTAGACTAAGAAGAAGAATCAGAGAATGAACACCTAGTTCACCTATATTAAGATCATTTGAGAAATACATTTACAAGGTTCACTGGTTGCACATTGAATTAGGAAGATGGGTATTTGGTCCTCAAACTTACAAGATCCAACTTGTATATACAGTATATATAACTCAAATTATGTTAACTCATTATTCACAGGAGCAGGCAAGAGAGTCTGAGTTATTTGACTGAAATGTTGGAACATAATAATGTTGTGTAGGAATTTTATTTATATCTTGACAGAGGTGTATATGGAAAATTGTTTGGACATGTTTTTATTTGTTCACTTAAAGTTATTGAATATTTTTGTATTGTTATATTTAAGTAAATTAACTAACTGAATTCGATCAAGTCACAGCACAGGACCACATCGCAGTCAGATAAGTTTTCAGGATTTGAAAAACACACAACATGACTCTGAGCTGGAACTGGAGGCACTTCACACTTACCCCGATCTTTTCCGGAGGCCAGAGTTATCAGCTCTTGGGTAAACGTGAAAGACATGACGTTGTCGAAGTTTCAAACAAGATTATTTGAAGATGTAAACACCTGCAGATATCTGAAGAGTGTGTACTGATACAGAGTGAGTCTGTGTTCTGAGGTTTAACAAACTGTTGCATTCAGAACGTGAGGATACACTGACTGTGACGTCATAATTGTGAAAAATCCAAGAACCAAGAATATGCAAATTAGCAGTCTAAAGTTCCATCCAAACAGGATTTATTTATTTTCAATTGTTTAATATTTATTTATATTTCTCCTGGAGGTGATTCATTTGATCCTGTGTGGAGTGTGTGATCTTTTACACCCTACCACAGTAATGTCCTTCCATAAAGTCTCATCCCAAGAGACTCTTTGTGTTTTAAAAGTACATAAAGAGATTTATTTATTGTTACTGCAGCTATAAAATAGCTTTTAAAGTTCATTAAGACTCGCAGTCCTACCAGAATTATTTTGTATCTTGACTTTATTTAAGTCTTCAACTCTGAAACAGGACTGGGAAGGTTCATCACATGTATAGGAAAAAAAATGTAGTTCACGAGAAAGAACACCTGTATGGGCCGCAGGGGAATTTTTTGCTGCAATACCGCCAGTGGCCACTGGGACAAATTGGAAGCAAGGCTGAGCGGCAGCGCCATATCCAGGTCTTATTATACATCCATGGGTCTGCCAGGCAGAGCGTATCCTGTACCTACACCGGCACTCACCACAACACAAAGTCCACATATCTTGCTTGCTAACGCGGACAATTTGCTAGCTAGCTAACGTGAGTGGATAACGTCAACTAAACTAAAAACAACTAAAAAGAAAAACACACCTGTTTGTTATTTACTTTCTTTAGATCTTGTTGCCTTCATTTACTTAATGGCTACACTTGTTTCGAAGACTAGATGAGTCATAACATGATCAAATTTGTAGATATTTTACTTGTGTATAAAACTTTTCTTCCACTCAGCTTTGTGGAAGGCAAGTGGAAGCGTACCTACAGACACGAGTCCCAATTCTCTATAATATAATTACAGGCAGGATTTTGGTGACCCACTGACCTTTCTCTTGGCGCCACTATCAGGCCAGTGGTTACACTAGTACACAAGAAATATCAATATCAGCCATGTGATATGCAAAACCAAACTAATATCCAATCAGGCCCAGCTGTGAAATTGTGTTTAAATGTGTCCCTTTCTCTTGTCAACAATGGAGGAATTAATTGAATGTGACAGGCAGGGATGGATTTTGTGTGTGTGGGCGGGGCGGGGGGGGGGTTACAACACTCATAATGCTCTGCACTCTCGCTAATGACTGATAACATGAAAAGTGCAAGGTGTCAGCTCCAATTGCTCAATGCAATTATAGGATTGGTTCACCAAACACACATGCACACGCATGCACAAATGTATGCACATGCATGGACACGCAAGCATATACACATAGTATGTATTGTATATGCACACACTGCTAGTGATGGGAGCAAGCGTGTGTGTTATTGTGTGTGTGTGCATCTCTGTATTTCTGTCTATTGATGATGATGTCATATCTATGGGTCATCTTTAGGCCTGACAAACTGACCTGTCACAGCCGGGACAACCTATGAGCAGTGTGTGTGAATGCACTACAATAAGAAAGTTAATGGGGTTTTTGTAATGTAAAAGGGTGGCACCTTTAAAGACCAGAGATGGAGAGTCTTACCAGATGTTAGTTTGCCTGGTATCTGCTGACCCAGTAGCAAATATTTGTTGTTCACGTTGTTTCCTCTTGTGTGTCATTTTTCATATCGCCCTGTCATTGTAACCTTGGCTCTTCTATGGCCCCTGCTGTTGCAATAATTCTTTGATCCCCCACACAACAGGACTTATTCAGGACCTGTGCAGTTATTTATTATTTGGACAAGTTAGGCAGGTCACAAGTCAGAGAGGATAGTTACAGACTTCAACTTCACCTTCATCAGTGAATGCTGCAGTATTTAGAGATCACACACATATTAGCAGAGAGACCACTTGTTTATTTGTTTACAGTCAAGTTCAGTCTGCTTTTGAACCATGACCTGAATAATCAGTATTCACGTGAGCCCTTCAGTGTGACCACCCCCCCACCCCCACATGTACAAGCCAGTTAAACATCCCTGTAGCACTGTGTGAGGATGCTAAAAAGTGTGCTCGACACTGTATTGGCGATGGACTGAAGCAAGCATTTATGCCTGCAATAAAAAAAATGCGAATGTGTATTACACAACACCAAACATTGAACATTTGCGTGCAGTGAGAAAGGGTTTATTTGACCTTGTGATTCGATGCTAGCTCCACCGGTTTTTCTGTTGAATTTTTCACCAATTCCCGCTAGCAGCACTAGTGACATTACTGACATTGACGATAATGTAATAATAACTCAAATATAAATATATTTTAAATCCTTATATCTACAGAGGGGATGTAACTCAATGTAACTCAACACAATTTAACCCCTTGTTCATATAACATTTGCTTCTCAGCAAATCATGTATTCATAACCATAACTTTATTCAATGAACATACATGACAACCACATGTTGTCATTGAGAAAAACTAAAATGACATTTCTTATTTTATCTAGGGAAAAGGCTATGCTTATTATCTTAATGTATGCCCCTCAGAAGTATTAGTGTCAGTGTGGTAAATTAACTAATCAGACCTTTCCTATTTTGTAATAAAGACTAGAAACTTAATGCGATAAGTCACAGGCGAGGGAGCACCTAGGATTCTATCATCCAAGGGATACAGCGGCGCTCACAGCTATCATCCCATCATAAGGACGCGTCAAAGTAACGAGCTAGCCAATCACAGCACAGTAGGGCGGGGCTTGACGCAAAACACAGTCCACTGCTACCCTCTTCCTGCTGGAACTTTCTGTTTGAAGCCCTCTGTTTTCATACACAGTCACCCAGATGTTGCTTAATTATCATGAAGGGTATAAAGTCATACTTTGGAGGGAGGTAGCCACCAGTCTTTATTTCGCTTCAGTTTGTTTCTCCCATAATAATAATTTTTACATTCAATTTTTTTTTTTTTTGCATTTTATGACACCCAAATCTGAGAAATAAGGAATTGCTTTATCAAAGAGAAATAAAGGAACAAAAGAACATGACAGATTATTGAACACATTTTTGTATTTTTCCATTTGCTGTGAAAACACTACAAGTAGCCAAGCTAGCAAGGCTACTGAAAAGTACCCAGCCGATGCCTTCAGAGCTGCCTCTCAGTCAGGTCAGCCACCTTGCACGTTATAGTTGCCCCTCAAGAGATACCTATACCTATACAACTACACAGTTGATTTCCAGTTGAGTTTGTGGAATTTCAGGAGTGGGTGGATTTTGAAAAGTTTTACCATCACAAGGTGACTCAGTTCTAAATAGAATTTAAAGTCAGTGTTTGACCAGCTCAAACTCTGGTCATACCTGCCAGATTCAAGTCCTAAAAATCAAACATCTGTACCAACATCTAAAACTAGCATTTAGTCCAGCTAGCGTGTCCTCACTTTCAATGATATTGTGCTGATTTCAGAGACCAGAACATAATCCAGAGATTGTATAGGCATTGTGTTTGCTCCCTGCCACCATCTATTACAGCAGCTGAAGATTATTTCACTGTGTCTATTAGCACAATTGCAAAACCTCAGAGAAACCTTTAATAGAATTACAAAATAATGAATTTACAGGTTATGAACTGTGTTGTATTGATTTTTTGTTAGCCCACACAAACAATACTTTTATTAAAAAAGATTAACTGAATACAGGATCTCTGATACACACACACTCCCTGCTAGAACATGATCCTGCTTCTGGTTTTTAACCATATTTTATTACTCGTTCTTTATTCTATCATTCCCTTCTTCCTAATGCCTCAACAGACAAATGTGTGCATAGATCCATGTTCATACGTGGAAATTTAAGGTGTTTATAGGCTCATCTATGTGTGTGTTTGCCCACCTTTGGAATATATTAAAGAGTTGTTTGTTTGTGTGTGTGAGTGTGTGTCTAAGTGTGTTTTCCCATGCTGTTGTTCTAGGTATTAGAATGAAATGAAGTGTGAAATAAGCTTTTCTGTCTCTGGAGTGTAGCTGTGGGAAGTCCCCTCCTCAACACATCACACATGTTTATCATCTATCCCTCCATCTATATACCCTCCCACCTTGCCCATTAGGCCTCCGCTGAAGCTAACATTTGATAGTAACAAGGTGGGCATATCATGATGGATATACTGCTGATGAATAGGCACACTGAAGAGAGCGTGGGGGTATTACAGATTGCATAAACCCTTTTGTTTTATCTGCTTATAAGACAAAAACAGTAGATATTGAGGACCTTACGTACAAATGACAAGATATACGTCGGGCACCTGTATATATGCAAAGCCTGTGTATACCCAATGACCCGATGCAGGGTTCAAAATATGGGGGAGCTACAGGGAGCTCGGCTCCCCTGAAAGAGACATGAGCTCCCCAGAAAGCCTCATTTGAGAAATTTAGGGGGAGCTCTAAAATATAGAATAGAATAGAATATCTTTATTGTCCACCAGGGTGGAAATTTGTCTTCAGCCACAAAACACAATAAACAACAACATAAAAAACAGACAAGCAGTTAGTAAAACAAACACATAGACAAGGTCACATTACACATTAAAAACAGTTGTCCAATGTCTGTGGCTTAAATCTCATCAGTCACTTTGTAGAGTGAGCTGGGGTAGGCAAAACCAAGCCCCCAGGAAGAGCGCCAGGCTTTGAAGCCAATTTGACATAGTGGCCAAACCGTGTAATTACAACTTCCGGGTCCATCACGTGATGCACACTGGCCCCAAGACACTTTTTCCCATAGACTTACATTGTGAAAGAGCCGTCTGTAAATAAGCAGATATTTTTTGAGGTACAACAACTAGCCAGTATGAACACTTAAATAGCCCTTATTTAAATCATTATGTCCTAAAAGATGTAAAATGCATAAATAGCCGAATCCAGAGTTATAGAGTCACTGCTATTCTGTGAGTGAGCCTGAGACGGAGCGGTAGGGAGGCGGGGCTAAAGGAAGTGCTAGTGCTCTTGCTCTATGGGCCGTACAATGCGGAAGCTATGTGGAAGATCTGGATAATTTTATACCCAGGGAGTCGAACTTTTTTGACTTCATGCGCCACTGAGTAGCTTTCGTAGGAATGAACGGGGCCCCACCTCCGACGCTGTATCCAGTTCTCTTTATACATCCATGGGCAAAACCTGTGTAACCTATGCAAAACCTTCCGCTTCTCTCTCTGCTGCCTCATATCACTCCGCTAAGCCCCTCCCACCAAAGCCACAACTTCGACCGGCAGCAGAAAGAATCAGTTACCTTGCCGCGACTTGTCTTCTCAAAGACGCCCCTCCAGCGCTTCACGGCCGCAGGGCAGAGCACCGCAGCCGGGACGTGTTCACAGACGTATTTTGTACTATACGCTATTGTAGGCAAAGGAGGTATTGGAAATTTATCACAAGTTGCAGGATTTTCCGCCATTGAATCAGGCTTTCACCATCTGAAGGGACGTGCACGTGCATCTGCATTTGCAGAACAGCCAATAGGAACATGCCCTCTCTCTGAAATGACCTGTGATGCCAAACAAATACTGCCTACCCCGCCTTTAAGAATATTGATGGCATTTGGGATGAAGGACTTCTTGAACCTAATTACTCACCGGTACATTTTTCTCCATATCAGGTTCTCTGGGCGATCCATAGTGGCCCTAAATAAACTGCATTACCCAGGAGGCACCTGTTCCTGATGTCGGCTGTCTGCTTTTCTCTGAGAACAGCTAGTCTAAGTAACGTTACATTAACCTTACAATAATGTTGGCCTGTATCCAAAAGGGCACAAAGAGAACTAGAACGATTCATGACACAACAGAGCTTCCAAAGTCAAATCCTACTCAACCAGTACTAAATGCAGGGCGGGAGTAGCAAGCTAACGTTAGCGCCACTCCTAGCAATAGGGATACAAGGAACTAAGGGCATCCCAGCCTGATGACTTCATGGTGCCACACACTAAAGCTAGTGTACATAGTCAATTACTGTATTTTCTACTCTAATAATTGAAATAGTTTGCCCCTTGGAACATCAGCAATATCTCCTAGTATCTTTTATTCAACATGTGAATAAGGGGAGTACTGTCAAGCACTGTGTCAATGTATAGTTTCCTGTATATTTAGGTTCTTGAAATAAAAGTTATCTTGATATGTTTTCCATAAGACCAACATTTGAGGCTGTGGGCTTGTTCATAATTATGGGATGCAAACTAGGTCTGGTCTGAACACACACCATTGCCTGTCCACTGTGCATCTGCATTTTTATTGTTTCTCGATGGAAAGCGATTAAAAAAAACAAAACATTGCAACGGTGAATCATTTTTCTGTACGTACGTACGCACGTAGGTGGGCGCATTTGTGTATGTGCATGTAATTCGAACACTGACCCAATGTCATGGAAAAAAAGTGGTGTGAATGTGGGATGTGCCTTAGAATTATTCATAAATGTATTTCATTCCTTTCATTCAGCTAAGTAGGAACATTCTCATTGTTGCAATACATGCTGTAGTTAATGCTGCAAGAGTGTACATAGTGGCAGGTCGCTGCGTGTAGCCGATATCGCTTGTCTCCTGGAACTTGCCTGACCTATATAACTACACAAACTCCTGAGACATTCCTGAAGAATGATGAAAATCATGCAGAAACCATGCAGGACGTTTATGTTTACATAAAGGTTTTAATACCTTGATCTAGCCCTGTAGCTTACATTTAGACTTAAGTAAATACTGCAGATTGGTCACTGCATTATTATTATTATTATTATTAGACTTTATATATATATATATATATAGCCATGGCCAAAAGTTTTGAGAATGACACAAATATTAATTTTCACAAAGTCTGCTGCCTCAGTTTTTATGATGGCAATTTGCATATACTCCAGAATGTCACGAAGAGTGATCAGATGAATTGCAATTAATTGCAAAGTCCCTCTTTGCCATGAAAATGAACTTAATCCCCAAAAAAACCATTTCCACTGCATTTCAGCCCTGCCACAAAGGGACCAGCTGACATCATGTCAGTGATTCTCTCGTTAACACAGGTGAGAGTGTTGACGAGGACAAGGCTGGAGATCACTCTGTCATGCTGATTGAGTTAGAATAACAGACTGGCAGCTTTAGGGTGGTGCTTGAAATCATTGTTCTTCCTCTGTTAACCATGGTTACCTGCAAGGAAACACGTGCAGTCATCATTGCTTTGCACAAAAAGGGCTTCACAGGCAAGGATATTGCTGCTAGTAAGATTGCACCTAAATCAACCATTTATCGGATCATCAAGAACTTCAAGGAGAGAGGTACAATTGTTGTGAAGAAGGCTTCAGGGCGCCCAAGAAAGTCCAGCAAGCGCCAGGACGTCTCCTAAAGTTGATTCAGCTGCGGGATCATGGCACCACCAGTGCAGAGCTTGCTCAGGAATGGCAGCAGGCAGGTGTGAGTGCATCTGCACACACAGTGAGGCGAAGAGGGCAGCAAAGAAGCCACTTCTCTCCAGGAAAAACATCAGGGACAGACTGATATTCTGCAAAAGGTACAGGGATTGGACGGCTGAGGACTGGGGTAAAGTCATTTTCTCTGATGAATCCCCTTTCCGATTGTTTGGGGCATCTGGACAAAAGCTTGTCCGGAGAAGAAAAGGTGAGCGCTACCATCAGTCCTGTGTCATGCCAACAGTAAAGCATCCTGAGACCATTCATGTGTGGGGTTGCTTCTCAGCCAAGGGAGTGGGCTCACTCACAATTTTGCCTAAGAACACAGCCATGAATAAAGAATGGTACCAAAGCATCCTCCGAGAGCAACTTCTCCCAACCATCCAAGAACAGTTTGGTGACGAACAATGCCTTTTCCAGCATGATGGAGCCCTTCCTTCAGGAGCTGATGAAGACCAAAAGAGAGTTAGAGGCAGAGTGAATATTGGACTTACATTTGTCACTAAAGGTGTCCGGGCCCCTCAGTTGTGGAACTTCAGTCAGTGTCCTCTTTTAAATCTCTCCTTTAAAACTCACTTTTATCTTATTTGTTGTAACTATTTAAATGATTTTATCTTGTTTTATAGCTTATGCTTTGGATTTGATTTAGTTTTATTATTTAGTTTTTTCATTGTAAAGCACTTTGCAACTTTGTTTTGAAAGGTTCAATGTAAATTTATTTTTATTAATTGTTATTTGTTCAGTTGCCAGAAACGTGACTCCAGATGAATGCTAATGTTGCTGTGTACCTGTGGGATGAGTAAGTAGGTATGTTTTCACCTTTAAGTGTTATTATAGTTTATTTCCTTTATTGTGAGTTGTAGTGAAGAGTAGTGAACACTGAGTGCACTACTACTACTTTTTGACTAAATTTAGTGATATTGAAATGTTTTCCTTAAATTGTGGAGGAAATTGTAAGTCAATAGCATGATTCACTTTTCAAAATCCTTCAACTCTGCCTGTAATTAGTTCTACCAACTTGTCTTGAATGCCTATTGTATGCTTGGCATTCTGCTGTAAGTGTCTGTGGCATCAGGCATGTAAAAATGTACTTGGCACTCAAATGAAAGTAAATGAGATTAATGGAGAATGAGACTCCACACTGACTGGAGTTCAGCAAAGGCCAGGGTTCATACAAAGTCTTAAAATTCTTAATTTGAACTGTTATGTTTTCAAGGTTGAATTTGAATATACTCGACTTGATTTTCAACATAATCTGGTCTTTCATCTCCACAATCACTCATGTAAACCAAAAATCTTTTAGTGTTTGAAATGAAACGATCCCGTCGTCATGTTTGTTTGTTGTCTCCTGGCGTCTCACACCAGACACGGAGCAGACTGGAGCTAGAACGACTGACATGGGCTCCGAAATGAAGAGGGGGGGTGTTTTTCCGTTCCGCTCCACATCATGAGGGCGATCTGATCAGCTCAGATGATTGCTGTTGGTATAAAGGAATTCTGTAAACCTTATTTTTCACAGTTGTATTTATAGTAACATGTCGGATGTGATGATAAGATTTTTGAGAATCTGGAAATGTTTGGTTTAGGTACCTTTTTAAAAGTGCTTGAATTTAACTGTACGAACCCTGAAAGGCATGTGTATGTGTAGACTTTAAGCATCACGACTGCCACATTATTAATACCAGTAATACCTCTGTCATATTTGGCTTTAGACATTGATGCATCAGTTTCTTTCCAGGGTGCCAAAATATGCCCCCCTTACTCAAAAAGTTTAACAGATGACTGCACTGTCGAAAATGTTTTTATTGAATTTAGGTCCTTCAATCAGCAATGGTTTAAAAATATGATCCCATCATTTCTCCAGTGAATGGAATAGCAAAATCAAATCAAATCTGGAAGAATATTCCAATAACCACATTGGGGTGGATGTGAAATAAAGGGAAATGAGAATATGTTAGTAAAAGTACAGAACTGTGGCCACTTACACGCCGGATTGTAATTTCCAGCCTGAACGTGGTAATGTTTGCAGTGGGTTACATTTTTAATCCCCAGCTGTGTCCCTGAGGGCCGGCCCTCCAACCCAACACTGGATCTCCATTAGCTGAAACCTCCAGAGGAACATCGTGGCCTCACCTTGCCCCAAGGCTCTGCTCCAGTTTTCATTTATTGGCAGAGGACAGACAAAGACACTTGTCAGCATCCGCATTCACCCAAGCACGTCTCACACACATAACACAGAGCCATTCAAAACACACACACACACACACACACACACACACACACACACACACACACACACACACACACACACACACACACACACACACACACACACACACAAGTGGGTGGAATGTACTGTATGTTTTTAAAGATCCTGCCTCTCTCTTCTTAATCTCAGTGTATTTTTTGAATAATAATAACATCCATGATGCTGCAGGGGAAATGTTACCTGCCAACGAGCCCACGTTTTTGCTCAGGCAGCTGCAACACACTCCTAATCGGAATTTGGATGCATGCTACTGCACACAGTGTGCAGATGGGAGGTGACAGGGCTGCAAATGATTAATTTCCACTCTGAAGCACAATATCTAAAGTCAGTCTGCCGCTGATAAATTCATCAACATCAGACACCACAAATTTAAAATCCCGGTGACTCACACTTTTCCCCCATGTCTTTGTTTCCTCTCCTCCATTGACCCCCCACACACACACACACACACACACACACACCACACACACACACACACCCTCCTCCCTCCTCTCCAGCTGTTAAAACCAATTAAATGCTCACAGAGGGTAGACTGCCCACTCTCCTGTTGAGAAAAATACATGCAATAAAAGCCGTCTCTGTGCAGAGCCATTGTGCGACGGCAAGGCCGCCATCTTTAATTATGGCCTACGCCCCCACCCTTCTCCTCGCTGAATAGAAGTGGGCTGTAGGTACAGACAGCCACTGGCGCTGGATCAGGTTTTTGTGTTTTGTGTTGAGCGAGCGGCTAAGAGGAGGCGAGCTGGTGGATGGTGCTGAGGTTGCATTACAGAACAGTTTGAATAGCTGATCTCAGGTTGAAAAGTTAGGTTGTGTTTTAGAGAAAGACAAAAGGTTGAAAAAGAGGGGAAGATTGTATAATTCCAGGTATAATATATATATGTATAATTTTGGTATATATGTATACCAATCCAACCAACAAAACTGAATTAGGAAAGAGGATTTTGGCAAAAGAAGAGTGATACAGAGTGTGTGGGAGTGAAAGAAGAGAGGAGGGATGTAAGAGATTGAGCAAGGAGAGACAAGGTTGTTAACTGTCAGTTTTATGGCTTGGTGGGGAAAAAAAGATAGAGCAGGAAAGGGCATCAGTAAAAGCTTAGGGCTGGAGAGAGAAAACTTTCAGGAAAAAAAAGATGTGGTGGTGGTGGGGGGATTTAAAAGAGTGATAATATCAGAAACAGAAAGGGAAATGGGGGCGAACAGAGGCCGGTGCCCCTCCCAGTGCCCTGTGCCTTTAGGGGGGACCCAGGGCAGGTCTGGGGAATGTGAGGCATGAGTGGGGGGAACAAAGCCGACTACTGTCCCCCAGAGAGAAGCCTTGTTCTGTACAAGAAGTCAGCCGCTCAAATGTATGAATGGATGGATGGATGGCTGACCGGCTGTCTGGATGGATGCTGGTTCCCTGGCTGGCAGGCAGGCTGGCCTGCTTGCCCACAGAGCAGGCATGTAAGGGAACCAGGGCGAGTCTGGGGAATGCGAGGCATGATAGGGGAACAAAGCCGGCTACTGTCCCCCCGGAGAGAGGCCCTGTCCTGGACTACAGGGCATGAGGAGTCAGCCTCTCTGGGTGGATGGATGAATAGATGACTGGCTAGCTTGCTGGCTGACAAGAAAGCAGACCAATAGTTTGAGTGAATACCATGTACACACTTCTACTCAAACCTTGCAGAATCTCCTTCTTGAATGAATGAATATTTTAAATAAATCTGTAATGTGTGCAAAAGGATGGATGTGCTTAAATCAGATACAGGGTTTGGTCGCCATTGCAACAATAACCAAAAAATGTTCCGTCACTGCGACCTCCCCACAACCAAATGTCCCCATAAAATCAAGGGCAGAATCAATGGCGTTTTAAATTTTACCAGCTATAGCCAAATGACGTTAATTCCATAAATGGTCTACAAAATGAAACTGTTGGCTGGTGTCTGCAGAACATATGTGGTCAAATGCATTTTATAACATTCAAAGAAGAAGTGTACTTATATATTTTAATATATATGTGTATACTGTATATATGCACTTATGCATACCCAAATACACAGAAATGTTATTCTCTGTGTCAATACTGTTTGCTGCTACTACTCCCTCAAACTTCTTGTCTCTACCCCCCCTCTGTTAAAGCTGTGTGACAGAATGACTGCAGGACTGTAAGCAAAAAGATTCATGTATGCTATACTGTATGTAGGACTGAATGTAGGAGTGAATGCAGAACTCAATGTAAAGCTGAATAATGTAGAAGTGAATGAAGGACTGAATAGCACATTTGTGCCAGCAAACTCCAGTCATCTTGACAGTACACTCCTTTATTCTATACCCCCCCCCCCCCACTGCCACCAACAACCCACACTTCTTTACCACACTGCTGCGCTTAATGATTGAAAATGGCATTCAAATTTTTATTTAATTATAAAATCATATGGATGTAAAATAGGGTGAGAAAGTACAAGGACACCCCTTTGTCTTCACCAGGTCTTAATCCATCTGTCCATTCATTCACTAACATACTTATCCTGTTCAGGGTTGCAGTGGGCTGAACCTTATCCAGTACACTGGGTTAAAGGTGGGCCACAGTCTGTACAGGCCATCAGTCCATCATCGGGCTAAGTCAAGTCATTTTATTGAAAAAGTCCAGTTAAAAGCAACACAAGCTGACCAAAGTGCTTTACCAATTTCCAAGGAAAGGTTATAATATCAGATGTGCAAGAACAAGCATCACGGATACAGAAGACATGGTGGGACATAGAAAAGGAAATTGGAGAGCTCCAAAAGCTAAAAAATGAAAAATTGGCTTGCAGTGCAAGTTTGAGTTGTGGGGGGGATCCTCTGTTATTAGGGGGGAGGTTGTTCCACAGTCCAGGGGCCACGACAGCGAAGGCTCAATGCTGCTGCCAACAGCTTAGGGTCAGATCACCTCAGAGATGTGGAGGAGGCCTCGGGGTTAAAAGCAGTGGTGTAGATGGTGGGTGGGAAGGGGGCTGTTCATAATAATGTGGGTAAACTTGAAAAAAAGCATCTTTTTTTCTTTGGCCTTCCATCTCCACCAGCTAAAATTGATCTTTTAAAAAATGATCTTCAAAGTGGCTACATTTGAAAACAGTCCTGTGTTGAGGTGTTTATTGGAATAAAAGAGCCTTTCAAAAACACACATTCTTATTTTTATTCTCTTGTGATATTTCTTTGCAAACTCATGGACAACATGGCTGTCCTGGAATGTTATGAAACCAACATTGTTTCGCACAAGAATAAAATAATGATAAAGGTTGTTCATTCACAGACCAAGGAATTACTGTTAGCTTAAAGACATCAATATGTTCCAACCAAAGTGCTTGTCAAATGATTGAACGTCGGCCACCCCTCCTCCCACACCTTTCTGACATGGTGTGTGCTATGATTCAAACAGTATTTTTTGGTATTTACAATAGAAAAGACTTCAAGGAGGAAGACTAACTGGTTGGTTTGTCAAATGTATGTCTGGTTAACTGTCCCACCACCATTAAAGAGCAGCGCAAAGCTTTTCTGTGGGAATAGGGCTAATACCGAGCAAGGTTTGAAAGAGCTGGTTATAAAAACAGCATATATCCATCCAGCCACACTTCTTGCCAGATGGCCACCATTTTGTTGTGGGCAAAAGGCCATTAAACTAAAAGAACATTTTTCTATTTTGGCATTCCAGGGTGTCTTGCACCGTCTAAACCGCTGCTTTTAAAGGTGGGGCGAAAAGCCTGCCGTCATAGAGCTGGAACAGACGCGATAATCATTGGAATTGGGATGACGCCGCACACTTTCAGACATTCGCTGCTCTAGAGGCATTCATGGTGTTGCACTCGGTTGTACATAGGAAAAGTGACAAGGAGCTTGAGAGAGAAGTTGAAATCCTGCTTACTTTCCCACCTCCACACATCTGCCAAATCTCTGCGTGAAGTGGGCGTGCTCACTCAGAAGGTTAAAAAAAGGATCACATACAGCCCCCCCAATGCCGATGTCAGAAACGATGTAGGGTTAGGGGGTTTCACACCATCTGACAAGCACTTCATTTAACCCCTTCACAATGCTTGTCCATTGGGTCCATTTCCCAAAGTCAACTGCTTGTGAAGGTGGAAACACTTTGGCATGTACTATAAACCGCTTTATCCTCAGTTGTGTGGACATGGTTTAAGAAAGGGATCTTGAAGAAATGAACTCATTGCATTTTGCAAACCAAGTACAAATGGGAAAGTTGGAAAACGTCTCTTTTAAAAGTGGACATAAATATCCCCTTTTTGTGGTGGAGTTCATTTTGATAGAACAACCACAATGAATGTAGCATAGTGAGAGAAAGGCAGGGATTCTTTGTCACAGACTATACCTATAGGCTGAAAATGCATGCAATTAATACTAAATTGAGCTGTGCACACACAACTCCCTGGGTTTGTTCTCCATCCAGTTGGACCAACCACCTTTCACCAAGACAGCAGAACTTCAAGCAAATTGCTAGTGTTACCATGGTTATCACAGGTAATTCCAGGTTATTAATGCCTAATGTGCCAATCACATTGTGGTATGTCACCCCTTCATTATCCTACCCAGAGTATTTTCTCTCTCTTGCTGTTTCTAGTTTTTTATTATTGTCTCAATCCCTCACTCATCCCCACTGAATCACTTTCTCTTTTGTCTCTCTGTATCTCTTTATTCAGTGCGTTCTCCAGAGCACTGTGATTTGAGCTGCTGTGATTGAAATTGGAGCTGGGGGAAGACATAGGTACTTCAGTGATAGCAAATAGAAAATCAAGTTTTTCTTTTTTTAAGAAATTGAAGAAGAAAGTTGACTAGTCACACTCAGGTACAGAGGAAGCTGCCGCCAGAACAGAATGTGATTATGTGTTCTGTAAACCAGTGTCAAAACATTTGGTGAAATGAATAGAAACTCTGAACACAGGTTACATGTTGTGGCAGAGTAAAAGTCATACATATTTTGCCTGTACTGGATTCAGTCAGTCGACTGTTTTGGGAGTAACATCTTTTTCAACCAGTATTAATAATTAGTATGGACAATTAATTTACTTTTTAATTTAAAGGAGAGAGAAATGTCTTTTTTCTCTACTATTATGCAAGCTAATGTTACCAAAGGCTTTTGAGCTGTGTCACAATATCAATTTCCCAATGGCAAATGGTAGGAAAATTGTCCAGTTTTATATCTCAGTGCCTAATAACTTGTGCAAATGTTAAATGTTATGTGGGCAGTGAGCCTTTAGCATAGACTGTATGTAAAGATGGACGACATGACAGCTCCCCAAAAGTGGAGCCAAAACTTCTCGATCGCCCCCTGGTGGCTGGCTGCAGTATAGGTCATAAATCCCGCCCTCTCCATGTTAACAGATGGGACATGGGCCAAACTGAAAAGTCAAAGTACATGTCAAATAAAATTCTTCCAAAGATGGTTTCTGTCATTTTAGGTAGTTCTTATCACGCTGATGTTTGTTCAAGTGTTAATTTCAAGTGTCATGATTGACAACTGTGAGTGTGCTCGCGATTGGCTCAGGTGGCTGTATAGGCGGGAACTCGATACTGTGGCTGCAGAGCAGATCACTACTGCGCAGACTCTGGCTCCAAATGACGTCACCAGCGCAAGATGGCAGCTCCCGTATCCGGCAGCTCCGTATCCGTATTTTGGCTTCATTTTTTACAATGGGAGGAAGTGGAGACGCGTCGTCCATCTTTATATACAGTCTATGGCCTTTAGTATTAAAAATAAATGGTTGTATTCAAGGGTCGTGTCCAGTCTGGCAACCGCAACTGTAAAGTGCACAAAGAGCTGAGCAAAGAACTGTGTTTAGCATGACTTGGTAGTTAGTTAGCAGTGTTGGGTAGTAACGCTTTACAGTAATAACATTACTTTCCCCCCGTAACGAGTAGTGTAACGAATTATTAATAACATTTCTGTAATAATATTACAGTTAGCCCCCCAAAAATAACTTGTTACAACCTTACTTTTGTTGTCCTCAGATTCGTTTTTGTAATCGCAGCACGTGCATGTCACCAAGCAGCAAGCTAGCTTTGAAGATGAAAAAGCTTACATTCAGCGGCTGGAAATATTTCCATTACTTTAATTTTGTCAGAAGGAAAGAACATCATTGTCAAATATAAATTGTGTGCAGGTAGTGGTACTAAGACTCTTTCCACACCTCAAACCTCCTGAAACACCTACAGTACTACAACAGCACAACAACGTGAAGCTCGTGGAAATACACCACATGAAAAATAAGCCCTTTGCAGCTGCGGAGGATGGCTGCAGCCCTACAGTGGGTAAACAACCAAAACTGGATTTTAATCGTGGACAGCAGACTATGTGGTGGATGAAATGTTACCTATCTCTACGATTGACTCTCTGTCTTTCAGACAGACCCCCGGGTAAAAAACCATCATTTTGAGCCAGGTGTGCTTTTCATCTAGCCTGTAACTTGTATGGATCCATAGGCTGCAGAAAAAAACTGCTAGTTTGAAGCCTTAGCTGCGCTTATCGCCGATTACCCTGACATTCACACAGATGCGCACATGCAAAGTCTGAATTTTGAGGAGAAAGGAGTATAAGGGAGTAATAAGTAAAGTAATATTTATATTGTGTTTGAAAAGGGTAATGAGTAATAAATTACATTTTTAGGCCCTGTAAGTTAGACACTCGGTGCAGTTCCATGGTAAGACAGAAACCCGTTCTTACAGAGCATTGAAAAGTCTTCGGGAGGAGGTTAAGGTGGACGGCTGTGCATACAATGCTAATCAAGACCACAGGCTTTCTGTTAACTGAATAGTTGTAGTTGCCTAATGAAAATATAACATAACCATATGGGCTGCAGAACACAAAATGCTCATACAAGTCATTTTATGCAAAGTGGCGTGCACATACGGGTCATTTTGGAAGGCAATGACTGATTACTAATTATTATAGTTTTGGTACTGAGGACTTGTTGTCATGTTGGACTCTGGAGTGTTGGAGGGACAAATGTTCTCTCTTTGTTGATCATACCATGGAAGAAGTAGACAAATCCAAAGTGAAACTGTTTTGAAGAAAGTAATGGGGAGTTGTGTGATCCCTGCTGTTGTTAGAACTGCACAATGCTCTTGCATAAGTTTGATGAACAACCCCAGTGTCAATGAGACCGTAGACCTCATTGCAAGGGAAACCAAGGGCCCGGTGAAAGTCATGTAATGGATGTCGGAGTACTAACGTGCAAGTTTGGTAAAATCAGGAGTCACTGGATTCTATGCAGAAAAAAAGAATCCATCACTGTAAAACTATGTTTACATTTTTGTGGAGCGCTAATTTAAATGTAAAAAACATTTAACTGGCTTATATTGAAGGACACATGTAACCTACTAAATATCTTCACAGATTGAACTGCCCAACAGTATATAAAGTAGTTAAAATGAGCTCCACCTCAACCAACTAAAACATTAAACTGTTGCTTACATGTTTATGCATCAGCACTAATAATTAAGTTGATAAAATGTATGTAATTTTACTTCAGCAAAATAATGAATGCAGGGCTTTTACTTGTAATTGAGTGTTAAATTGCTGTATTGTTACTTTTTTAGTATTTGTGCATAATCCTCATGATCATTTCCTTGTGCACTTTCAAAACAGCAACACCAACCAAGGCCAGAAAGAGGACACACCACCAACATTATGCTGGGAATATACATTTAGCCTCTGACAGTGTTGTGTTTTGGCTTAGACTGGTATTATTGATTATGCAGATATCCAGACCTCCAGTTAATATTTCTTTGCAGTTCACCAAGTAAACCATGAACCAAGGGCAAGAGGCTAACACATACAGGCAGACAACCATTTACTGTTACAGTCACACCTGCGGGCAATTTAGAGGCTCCAATTAACCTAACCTGCGTGTCTTTGGACGGTTGGAGGAAAGGTGACATCCCAAGGAAAATGTTTGCTTGACAATCTGCTGTTTTACTGAAGTGAAATGACTAACAAATATATATGTTGGTGCTTTTGTACACTAGGAATAACAAGCTGACAAAGTAGGTGGACTATAGAAACTTGCTGTGGCTAAAAAAGAAGTTAGTTTCTGGTTAATGCAAGTTCATATTGTGGCTCGGCTCCAAGTGTGCTTGAAGGTACATGATCACAGAAACAGAAAGGGAAACACAACACGGAGACGTTAACAAGCCATTTTCTCTCCACTTCTGGTTGCCTTGATGGAGACCAATCAGAAAGAGGCAGAATGGCCAATCAGAAACAGTAGCCTTGGAAATAGCTAATTTGGCCTGTTTGTCTGTGAGGACAAAGGAAGTGATATTGCAGAGTGATTGCACCAGCGCTGAGCTACACAAACATGCTCAAATGACACCTTGCTTGTTGCCTTCCAACCCTAATTTTCCAGGAGTGTAAGATCTTGATTGCATCGGTGCCGGCAAGAGAGGACGTCTCATTATTACACCAAAACAATCGCCACCTCAGAGGCAAAAAAACAAGATTTTGTTTTCATTAGGGAGCTATTGAGTCACCAGCTCTCAAGTCAAGGCCAGCACACATGCACACACACACATACACATGCACTGAGGCCTCAAGTCTGGCAATTTTATTCAAAAGATTTGTACCTTACTCCAGTCCACTTAATGAAGCTGTAAATTTAGAGACATGAGAGCCTTTACAGTGCTCCTCTGAGAGCTGCTACAATGATCCTGGGACTGAGCTGGTTAATTAACTGATTATTTGCTTGGCTGGAAGCCACAGAGAAATAGGGTAGATGTGGAGAGAGACAAGAAGGCGAGGAAAAGAGAGGACATGAGGGGAGAGGACAGACGAGAATGGGAGTACAGACGCAAAAGGGAAAAGAGACCATAGATGACTGGGCAGGCAAAAGGAAAGTAGAGAAGTGAGAAAGGGGAGAGAAGAATAAACAGAAATACGGACAGAAAAGGAGAAGAAATGATGAGTGAAGAAGAGAAAATGGCTAGTATCAACTTTATGCTCTCAGTAATTGTCAGCAAATCAGGAATCAGGAATTAACATGTGTCGCATATTTGCAAGATAATATAAAGTAAGTGAGACTACCATTTTAATCAATAGTGTTGCTGCAATATAGCTTCCATCCACCAGTGGCAGCACTGAGTTCACTGCAGCAGAGCTAGCACTCAGATAGAGGAAGAAATCCTGTGCCATATTTGATTTTACATGGGCTGTGTTGGTTTGAATTGACTTTAATGGAAAAGCCCAACTCTGACTGACTTCCAGCGTCCCTGCCATCCAGGGACCTGATATGTGGTACGTCTGTCTAGGATTGGGATTAGGATTAGGAAAGCCTGATTTTTGTGTTGTGCTCTTCTCCTTTAGCGATGCTGCCATTACTGTGGATGATGACTGGGTTAATAATGTACAGCAGCCAGTCACCCCTCCAACAGCTGAGGGCAGCCTAAATGAATGTGGAATTTAAGCAGTCTCAAAATACTATTTGAAATTGGTTATGGGGACACTTTGGTGTAAAAAAAAAAAAAAAGACATTAACCTGCCGCTTTTGACAACCTCCACAATATGGATGTGAAAAAGCTGCATAAATTAAACTCCAGGCGACTTTACTTACTAGCTTAAATGATTAAACTAGCAATGCGTGATTTCTTGCATACAGATAAAATACATCATTTAAAAACTTGAAAGTGGAATTTCAGTAAGAAGACATATCCAGAGAGTACCTAGCTAGCAATAAATCTGAAGTTTATTGTTGAAACCGCTGATAACAGCACAGCCCAGTCATTGTGGTTTTGCTATTGTAGGTGAAAACACATCTAGCTGTCTATTAAACATTGACTACATTCAGTTGAAAAGTGTATGTTTTTCAGATTATAATCTTTATTTTAATGGCTGTGACTATATAACAGGGTTCCTGGGCAATGCTTCTTTGTAAAAGCTGATCAAAAGTGGTTTAAAAGTAAAATCTTTTACATACAATGTTACTGCACAGATTTACAAGTGAGATGCTACTGCAGTAAATCCAGATATCTGTCATCCTTTCTATCACTTCTTCTTGTAATATTGGTCTTATAACTGACATCAAACACCTTTTCTCATTTATCTTCAGAATCCATTTTTCACTTTATTGCATATCGCAAACTAAACAGCCATTGGTATTTCTAGTTTGTCATTAGAGACACATTTACATTTCTATGCTAATGATGCATAAATAGTGTCTAGGGAACCTTTGCAACCCAATTAATAGGGCTCATAGGTCAACTTATTTGAGTTAATTATATTTCTAAGAGTCAAAAACATTTTAATAGAAGTCTTATGCTGCTACTTCTGCTGCCAATCCCTGCAAAGCTGGATCCATAGACTCCCTTTAAGCTGTGGCATCAATCAAAGTCCCTGATTCTTGCAAAACTCTTATATTTCAAAAGAAGCAGTGGCTGAACTTTTTATGTCTAAAAATCACACATTATCCTTAAAAGTATGGTACTGCAATAGTATACACACAAACATACACACTGGGAATAGTAGCTGGAAACACAGGTTCATGTTCATATTCTTAGTTTATTGATTAGAGTTGCTGTGGTTTCTGAGGTCTCCATTGTAACTGTTTAAGAGGTCAAAGGTCAGTCAGCAGTTAGATCTTCTTGCTGATTCTCTTCAGGACCACAGAACCGGCTTTGGAGGTCTAGAGGGGGGACAGAAAAAGTAGTAAACTATTAAAGCAAGGAACATTTCATTCCAGTGCCTTGATATACTTCAATATATATCATCGAAAGAGGTTGTTGTGCTTCATATCGCAACAGAGTAAGAAAAATGTAAATGGTGACTGTAATAGTTCCCAGAACGCTTTCACTGGTGATAACTATATGCACTTTGGCTTGTGACTGATACCTCTACAGTAGAAGTCTTTAAACATACTGAAATACATGGGCGCCTAGTTATAGTTAAAAGTGGGGGTGCAAGATATTGACAGGCAAGGGGAGGTATGGCAGGAAAATGACACTGTGCTCTCTGGGGAAAATATTACGCCAAACTCCCTTTAAGAAATATGACATATTAACAATTCTGTAAAAACACATAACTCTAAGAGCACAAGATAAAGGGCGTCATATGCCGACAGTCTTATTGTCAATTTGGCATCAATATAATCCATAAAGATAAAATGTATTTCTGTACTAACTTTACATTATGGATTTTGTTGCCTCAACTTACTACCAGCCTCCGTTGGTTAGCTGAGCTATTTTAGTGAGAGAAGACTGTGGGAGTGAGAGGCGAACAACAATTAAGATTTCTCACTAAAATAAGTGCTGGTTGGTGGATCAGATCCACGCCGAATCAAAGACAGACTCATAAAACTTTTAATTCACCATCTAGCGTGTGTGTGTGTGATGGTATTTGAGGAGTTTTCCAGCCATTACCAAAGTAACTACCTGGTTTGCTGCATCCTGTTTGGTGCTGGAGAGAGCGCACTACCTTCTGTTAATATTAAACATGTTTGATTTATCGGAACGTCAAGACGAAGAAAAGACTGACTTCTGACAGCTCTGACTGATGCAAAAGCACTCGTTTGCTCCCCCAATTCTAATAGTGGGGGTGCAGCTGCTTCGTTTGCTCCATTGCTCAGGCGCCTTTGCTGAAATATACTATATATTTACACAACTTTCACTCACAAAATCCATTAAAAACTGTCACTCTTCATCACTGTCATCACTTTTTGAGTCTTAAAATCTAAAATACACTGTCATTTTTCAATCCAAAATTTCTCAAAGGCAGAAATTGGAATGGAAATACGTTGAACTGCACATAGGTAACATTTGGAGAATTAGCTCACACTGACTCAGGTTTAAAGGGTTAAATGGGAGAAAGAATTGGGATCCCCGTCTGCAGAAATATAAGATTAATGACTCTAATAATCCCTGCAGGGTGTTGAGTATAATAACTGCTGTCATCACGCTAGGTTCTCAGCACTAAAAGCCTAAGTGAGTGTGTTTACCTCGACGAGCTTGCCTCCGCTGATCTCAGAGGTGTGGTGGTAGTTGGGGAAGGCCACGCTCAGCTTGCCTCCCTCCATGTGCACTGTGGCCTGGAAACACAGGTTATAATCAGTCAGGGAACCATCCTCTATTCCCTTTCTGCTGGGTCTATAATCACCTTCATGGATTCATATTTCCGCCCTGCACAGCTCGAACTTTAAGCTCTGGATTTGCTTCCTACCTTGAATTTCTTTCCTCCGATGGTCTCCATGTCGCACTCCTTGCTGACGGTGAACTTGTTGGTGACCTTGGCGTTTGCGGGGTAGATCTGGGTCCAGGAGAAGTCATCGCCGCTCTGGGTGACCTCTGTGATCAGCTTGTAGTCACGGCCCTTCTCAATGATGTCATCAGGGATACCTAAAGTGGGAAAAGAAGAGCAGTGTGAGGTTATGATAGCCCAAATTAGTCCAGAAAAAGTCAAATGTACGTGTTGTTTGGCTGAGAACGGTTTTAGATTCAGTCTATCTCACCAAGCAGTTTGCAGAACTCATCATATCCCTCCTGGGTCTCAGTTTCCCATTTTCCAGCAAAGGCCATTTTGTGGTGTTGGTGGGTGGAGGCGCGAGAGCAGATGCTGAGGCACGCTGAGGGAAAAGCAAGGTTCTGAGACCAAGACTGTTCCCTGTTTATATACAGGGAACAGTTTATATCGTACAGCTCTCACCACCTCCCTCATCTGCATGTGATGACACCAGAGAGCAATTACAGCTGAAGATGATGACTACAATAGCCTACGAGGGAGAGGGCAATAACTTGCATGAACAGGCGTTTATGGAGTTCCCAAGCAGTGAGTAAAATACTGACTGCTCATCAGGGCGAGCTGGTAGCTCACCTCCAGGTCGATGAACTCTCCTGCGATGGCTTTATGGTCGCACCCTCCACTTTTACTGCTGCAGAGTCTAAAATCAAATAAAGAGCTTTAATCTATTTGAAGTAGTTTGTTATCTTACATTGTGAATAGTCTGATCTGTAAAAAGAACATCATTAACTTATTCAAGGTCTTTATTCATATGCTGGCATTGAAAAAACTCCAGACTACGATAAAGTTCTGCATTATAATGTAATTTTGTTGCCCAGTCTGGAAGAGAGGCCAGGTGACAAAATCTAGTTTCAAAACCTTAATTATTTAAGTGTATGTTGTGCTCACATGGTACATATTCCTAAATAAAGTTGTGTTTAAAGGATAAAGCTTGTGATATTCTATATTTTTATCATTGTCACCAAATACCATGAAAAGACCAAAACCAACAATGTGTTAGCCGAAATACTTTCTGACTTCCCTACCCCACTTCCCAGCACTCAGCCACATGCCCACTTGTTCCTACTGAAGACATAAATCTTTAAAAATGGGCCATTAATATATACTTTCATTTTGTAAAAAGGCTAAGAAATGTCCCATTGGGCATTGTAGCTTTTAGCCAATAGTTTATAGTTATAGTTTGCTGTGTGCTCTGTACTAGGGATGGATACGAGTAATAGATTAATCGATTACTAATTGGACACGTACCAAATCATTCTTTTTTCTTTACTCGACCTTTTTATTTGTTCCTGGAAATAACATTTGAAAAAGTAAAGCGTCTCCCGAAATCTTCATCAGAGAAAATCATTTCAGCTGCTTCCGAGAACCTGACAGGAGAGAGTGAGAGTATGTGACCGATTTGACAAGCTACATAAATGTGGGATTTATGTTATGCTTTACTGGAAGTATTTCAGTTCGTCTCCGTGCGATTACCTGATCTATAATCGAGTATATTGCGCACATGGGAGAAGTTTGTCTTCATGTCTTTCTGCCTTAAAACCTTTCCAACATGTGTCTAACGTTGTGAAACGGTTGCAGTTTGTTTAGGTTTAGGCACCAAAAGTACATACTGTAGTTCAACGTTGACTTATTATTTTAACCCAACCATGATCTTTTCCTAAACCTAACCAAACTGCGACTGTAGTACTGCCAGAAAGCCTTTCTAACACGTGGTTAACGTTGTGAAACGGTTGCAGTTAGGTTTAGGCACCAAAACTACTACTAGTTTGGAAAAAGATCATGGTTTGGGTTAAAATAATAAGTTTCACACGGAACACAAACAACGGACTGCTGGGTGAAAGTCTGGTGTTTGACCCATTCATCCACCCTGACCTCCTCACTACATGGACTTTGTTGCTCTTTATACCACCTCACCTTACTTCCTAAAGGCTTTCTGCCAGAAAGCTTATATTGCATACTTGACGTCAGCATCAACATCCGTACTTAATGGAATCGTGGAGGCTACAATGTACATAGGAGATGTGTGCGTGTGTGTGTATTTCAGTCAGAGACACACGTCAAGGAATTGACCATTTACAGTAAATGGTTCTACAGTTAGATTTGGACATTAAATCCTAGTTAAATCAACAATGTCAAACACGTAGGACTTAAGGAGGAGGTTGGGGTGGTGGGGGGAGCAGTAGTGACAGGTTAGTATGATTGGACGTTACTAGTCAGCTGGTAGCCAAGCAGCTGGTTTGTGGATGAATTGGATGACGGGGGAAGTTTGCTTTTCATTTTTAAATGTTTTTATTATTTAGATTCCTTTTATGTTGTATAGTTGTCAGCTGTTATAGCTGTCAGTTGTATAAATCTACATGTGTGCCATTCTGTGTGAACAATCTGATAAAAATATTGCCCTAATCTCATAAAAGCTAAAGTATATTTTTATATAATTAACTGAAATTGATACCGCAAAATATATGGAGTAATAAAAAACAATGAACTGGAAAAAACAGCAAACTGGAGACAAAAACAAACACTTCTTAAATCTTCCTTCAAGAAAAACACAGTACATGGTCACACTGTTAACAGAGTTAGTAGTTACAGTATACTGTTGCTTGTACACAATTGGTGGCTGAAAATTGTCCATTAAGGTGACTACATGACTGAATCACACCGGCTTTCAATTCTGACAAACTGTGAATAGGTAAAAGCTTTTGATGCTGCACTTAACTTCGATCTCACACAATACAGCCATTTTCACAGACCACTGATAGTGTTTCTAAACCATGAAAAGATAACATGGCCTTGGAGCTCTTTATAGATATATAAAACATCATATTGGCCAACATCCTATAAAAGACAGCCACTGTCTCTATCTCTCTTTTTAATCTCTCTCTCTCAGTTTGCTGAAGTGCACAAATGCAGTTTAAAAAACCCACTACTCATCAGATTTAACATGCTATCCCCCCACTGCAGCATATTCATATATATATATATTTTTTTTACATCAGTTGGGTGAATTGTGTTCTATAACGTGACATGACGTTGGGCTCAGTTTGACCTTTTGACTCTCTTGCATTTGACCTTCCATAATATACTTGATGATGCAGCTTTTTCTTGCATAATATTCAAGCTACTTGTCATGCACATTTCTTCATGTGGTTTCCACAGGTATCGTTCTATTTGAATGTGCTGCATTTCTATTGTGCCTTGTTGTAAATGAATAATCAACTTCCATAAAGAAGAACATCAGCATCTACACTACGTTGAGTTTGAGGTAGGCAGTGGTGGAATATACTTTAACTCAAGTTCTGTAGTTAAGTACAACTTTGATGTACTTCGTATTTACATTTTATGCTACTTTATACTTCTATCCACTACATTGTGGAGGCAAATATTGTACTTTTTGCTCAGCTACATTTGCAGATTCAGGATATTTAATACAAATTATAATCAACTAATAAATCATGATGTATTATTATAAATTAAGCCTATAATGGCAGTACATATAGTAGTTAAAATGAGTCACTTTACCTGCTGCAACATTAATGACGCTTACACATGAATGCATCAATAATTATAATAAAATAATATGATATATATTATTCTGAAATTGTCCATTCTGCATAATGTGTACTATATTTTGATGCTAATACTGTATTGTACTGTACTTTCACTCGAATGCACAACTTTTACTTGTAATAAAGTATTTGACACTACACTTTTTACACTGTGGTACTGCTACTTTTACTTAAGTAAATTATCTGGGTATTTTTTCTACCACGAAGGTAAGAGTGGGCAGATCAATACCTAAAGTATCAATACTAAGTTTTGTTTTGAGAGATTTGGGAAATCACACAATAAACATTTTTTAAGTACCATTAAACCATGTGATTAACAGAGCATAATGAACAGAAATGCAATTCAGGTTTGGCATATCATTCACTGGTAATGAAAATATATTCAGGAGTAGCCTAATAATTATGCATTCACCTCACAAATAACTCATGGCTCTCTCCCACATTAGCAGCTTTTAATGATAAAAAGTATCCATGTCAATATTGGTGATCCTGGTCCTGGTATGAATTGGCATCGAATTGGAACTAAATTTTGTGGTATTACCTACCACTAGTTTGAGCTAACTGGTGTGTGTGCAAATAAGCCACCACGTGTCAAACATAACCAGACTGCAAACACATAAAACTACCAATTTAATATATATGTACTATATATATACACTGTATATTATAAATGGTATGCTTGATATAAGTTCATATTTTTGAATGGGTTTTGTTTAGTTTCTCATTTTCTTTTTCTCTGATGTTGTTTTTTACTTTTATGAACCTGAGTGTTAAACCAGCTCTGCTGTTGCTGGCCTTTATATCTTCTTTATTTATGCCATGGTTTGATGTCAGTTTGTAGCTTTTAAGTTTTGAAATATATTGTATGACTTCACAAATACAATATATTAATGATATTGTTGAGATGTGGCTCTGCTTTACAGGAAAAGTGGTTTGTTTTTATCAGATGCCCAGATCTCCATCCCGTCTTTAGGCATGTATTTGGATACTAATCCATTTAAACTCAATTTGTGCAACTTGCAATGCAGAGATAAACCTCCATGACATACATTATACACTGTACAGATGATTAATGCTTTTTCGAGAGTGCAACTGACTTTCAGTTTGCAGTGATCGCTGGTCTTACAGTATGATGATCACCAACTGGAAGTTACTACCTTTTCATGTACTACTAAAGCACAGCTTACCACATACACATTTAGAATCTGTATCTGCCACATGTGTAGAGCAAGACTCTGTGCCAGACAAATAGATCACATGCATGAATCCCAATTGTGCAGTGAGAGTCATCTGCAGTGTTTGGTCCAGGCCGAGAAATATTGTATATGGCAGGTAAGAAGAAAGTTAAGTGTGATCAGATATAGTGAGAAGCTACTGTTAGCATTATCCATATGTTAAAATAATGATGCGATTGTCAGGCACTTGTTTCTCCTGCCACCAGAATTTTTTTTTTTTTAAATTAGCATTCATTCTCTCAGTTTATTTTGTTCATTTGTCTCAAGGTCAAACCAAATCTAACTATTCACAGCAGTGACGAGTGAGCAAAGTACAGTTGTTTAAGTTTATTGTTGATGTTGTAACCTTGTGGTTACACTTTAATAGTATGCTGTAATTTAAACTTTTGCTGAAACATTTCCTTTTTTTTGATCTCTTAGTGTGAATCCTACTGGACAATAAGTAACTAGGATTACTGGCCATTACCTAAGGTCCAATCACATCTCGATGAAGTCATGCTTTACTTTTGCCTCTCTTCTTCTTTTATGTTAGGAATCTTCCGATATATGTGAGGAAGGACAGAAATAAAGACGACTAAGCTGAGCTGATGATGACAACGAAAAATAAGAAAAGAAAAAAAAAAACAAGAATATGAACAAATGAACACGGAGTTAACGAAGAACAAGAGAGGAGAAGAGGGGGAAGGAAGAAAAGATTCTAAAGAAAGATACATATAGATAGATTCCTTTTATCTACAGCTATAAAGAGGGGATTTGCGATGGAGGAATTAAAGGAGGAGAGGCCTTGATATGCAAATGAAGCTGCTGCTAATCAAAGCAATAAGATTAGCCTTCCAAATTGAGATGAAGAAAGGCTCCATTATCTGGGCCGAGTGTCATGTTTAATAACGCGGAACGGCATGGTAATTCACTAGTGATGCAACTGTAGCCTATGTGGGTGTGTGTGAGTGTGTGAGTGAGTGAGTGAGTGTGTGTGTGTGTGTCTGTGTGAGTGAGTGTGAAAGAAAGGGAGAAAGAGAAAAAAAAATTATATATAGAGAATTAAACATGTGAAAGACAAATTGTGACCTTGTCTGTGCGTGCTCATGGTGTCACCCAGCAGGAGTTAGTGTGTGGGGGTGTGTGTGTGTGTGTATACGTAAGAGACAGAGATAGTGACAGAGGGAAAGGGAGGGCGTAAAAAGCTGGTTCCCATGAGAAAATGTGTGTGTGTGTGTGTGTGTGTGTGTGTGCATTCTTAGCTTTGATGCAAAAGTTTTGTGTTACGTTGTATAGAGAACAAACACAAGGGTAGACAGACACTCCTGTATGCTCACACAGACCATACTTTGTCACCTGGTTTTATTAGATACATTTCCTCAAAATAATGACTAAAAGAGCGAGACAGAGGTGGACAGGTGTAACTGAATCAACTGCATACAACACATAAATACTCTTTAACAAGCGCACATTCCAACACGGGATTGACTTGGTACCAGTCTTGTTAGAAATAATGTGGAGAGTGTCCTTGTTCAACTAGCGGCAGAAGCCAGTTTTTGCTGCTTTTGTAAAATCTTTTCAGCAGGTATAGTTTGTAAAAAAGAATGCCTCAGGGGTAAATTTGTGGTTGAATGTACTGTCTCTTAATGTGTTACCCACAATGGTAGCAGCTAATTTCAGCTTTTAGAATTGTGTTAACTAGGCTAAATTTAATAAAACTAGCTAATTTGCTAGCATCCAGTGGTCGAACAAGCATAGCACAGTAATGCTATCAACAAAATGTATTTACAGCTGCGCCAATCACTATTTTTAAAAAAATATTTTATACCCCATTTCACATTACACATAGTGAAATGACTAATGTGAAGAGGTTGCTCGTAGTTTTGAACCCACAGAGAATTATCACTCGACTCTAAAGAGTGTTTTAGCATCTTTTGGCTCATTGTTTTGGTTGAATGGTCCGCAACCTTATTTTTTTTTTTGGTTCTCTCTCGCCACTCATATCAACCATGTTTCCAGGAGGCAGAATTTGTTTTTGAGAAAAACCTGCTGTACGCTGCCCAACACCATACGCCAGACAAGCAAAGTTAGCAACTAGCTGGTGAACATAGCAGAGCATTTAGCAGCTAAAGAGTGTGGTAGTTTTTCTCAGGAGCTGGTGGAAACTAACAGAGCTAAAAGAGAGTGAATATTGGACTTACATTCGTCACGTGGCTGGAAATATGACTCCCAGTGAATGCTAATGTTCCTCCATGTCTGCTAGATGTGTTAATAGGCTAACTAATAGCTAACATGTTTGTCACAACAACTCTTTAAGGTGATAATATGTAAATGTTGTGTTTACAGCTTGTTCTGCTGCTTAAGCATCAAAAGTAAAACTACTCCCAATGCAGAATGGACCATTTCAGAGTGATATATTATTATATATTATATTCTTGGATTATTATTAGAGATAATGTAATAATGTGGCCCGAGGGTGCTTCTCAACAACTGCAGGACTGCTTCACGCTAACTAACTGGGATGTTTTCGAACATCAGGACCTGGAGCAGTTCACAGAAGCTGTCCTGGACTACATCAAGTTCTGCACAGACACTGTCACTGTGGACAAATGCATCCGGGTCTACCCGAATAGGAAGCCCTGGATGACAAAAGAAGTGCAGAGCCTGCTCAGGGAGAGGAACACCGCCTTCAGGTCTGGTGATGGGGCACTATACAGTGCTGCCAGAGCCAACCTGAAGAGGGGCATCAGTGGGGCCAAGGCGGACTACAGGAGGAGGATAGAGGACTGCTTTCAGAGCAACGACTCCAGGCAGGTGTGGCAGGGGGTCCAGCACCTCACAAACTACAGACCCAGCAACCTCTCTGCTGCTGACGGCGACGCCTCACTCGCAGAGGAGCTAAACCACTTCTTTGCCCGCTTTGAGGTAGAGTCACCGGAGGCAGCCCCGCTACATCCACCAGCCCATGGCAGCCACGTCCTCACAGTAGAGGAGCACGAGGTGAGGCGCACGCTGAGGGCTGTGAACCCGAGGAAAGCTGCGGGACCCGACGGTGTCTCAGGACAGGTGCTGAGGGACTGCGCGTATCAACTGGCGGGGGTCTTCACCAAGATCTTTAACCAGTCCCTGTCTGCGGCTGTGGTCCCCCCCTGCCTGAAGGTCTCTACAATAGTCCCAATCCCGAAGAAAAACCCCATCAGTAGCCTGAACGACTACCGTCCAGTAGCACTTACACCCATCATCATGAAGTGCTTCGAGAAGGTGGTGCGGACCCACATAATTTCAAAACTCCCACCCAGGTTTGACCCTCACCAGTTTGCCTACAGAGCTAACAGGTCCACGGAGGACGCTATAGCCACAGCTCTCCATGCTGCACTGTCCCACCTGGAGCAGCAGGGGAGCTATGTGCGACTACTCTTTGTGGACTTCAGTTCAGCATTTAACACCATCCTCCCAAACAGACTGGTGACCAAACTGTCAGACCTGAGACTATCTCACTCCATCTGCTTATGGATCAAGGACTTCCTGTCAAATCGCTCCCAGAGGGTGAGAGTAGGCCCCCACATCTCTTCAGCTCTCAGCCTCAGCACTGGATCCCCTCAGGGCTGCGTGCTGAGTCCCCTGCTCTACACCCTCTACACACACGACTGCACCCCCACTCACTCCAGCAACAGTATCCTAAAATTTGCGGATGATACTACTGTGGTGGGGCTCATCTCTGGGGGGGATGAGTCTGCATATCGAGACGAGGTGGAGCAGCTGTCAGTGTGGTGCAAGAAGAACAACCTAGTACTAAACACTACCAAGACTAAGGAACTGATCATAGACTACAGAAGGAAAAAAATGGACACCCAGCCTCTGTTCATCGGCAGGGACTGTGCGGAGAGGGTCTCAGACTTCCGCTTTCTGGGCATTCACATAGAGGATGACCTGACCTGGAGCATCAACACCACTGCCATCATCAAGAAGGCACAGCAGAGACTGCATTTCCTGAGAGTACTCAGGAAGAACCACCTCACACAAGATCTGCTGGTGTCCTTTTATCGTTGCTCCATAGAGAGCATTTTGACCTACTGCATCTGTGTGTGGTTCTCCAGCTGCACAGCTGCAGACAGGAAAGCGCTCCAGAGGGTCATCACCACAGCCCAAAAGATTATCGGCTGCCCTCTCCCTTCCCTGGAAGATCTGCACAGTTCCCGCTGTCTCAGGAAAGCACAAAATATTCTCATGGACCCCTCTCACCCAGGACATGTGATGTTTGAACTGCTGCCCTCAGGCAGACGTTTCAGGTCATTGAAAGCACGGACTAACAGGCTGAAGAACAGTTTTTATGCCTGAACATTTTCTTGTAAAATAATTCACGATAAAATATCAAGGGATTGTGCAATACCTGTGTGATATGTTTTATTTATTGCTTTTTAGTTGTTTTTACTTATTTATTATTGTTTTAGCACCTTAAAGATTGGCATTTTCATTTCGTTGTACCTGTACAATGACAATAAAGACATTCTATTCTATTCTATTCTATTCTATTCTATTCTATGTGAAATGTGAAAGCAGCTTTTTAATGTTGTAGATGGTCATGGTGAAGCTAATTCAAACGACTTTATATACTGTTGGGTGGTTTGATCTATAACATAAATGATCATATGTTTTGTATGTAAAATATGTATCTACTAAGTAATGAGGAATATACCTGTACAATATTTTCTTCTGAAATGTAGTGGTGTGAAAGTACAAAGCATTAAATTGAAATATTTAATTTAGTTATGCTTGGGTACAGTACAGTACTACATTTTGGATTTGTGTGCTCTCCTAACAGAACTGTGTGATGATCCCAGAAACTGTTTTTCTGATTGGACCTTGCAGACTTTGTAAGATGAACAAGAGAATATTAGCTGCTTCTACTGACCGCTACACTGCATTTAGGTCAGATTTTGGGTGTATATTTAATCGACTGCTTTACGCCACAAAGGGAGATTGGCTTATGTAAGAAGGAGGAACATAAGAACAGAGGGAGATGCTTTATTCTTCCAGCATAGGCAGTGTTAAAGATTTCTCACAAAAGCATATGGTAGAATAAGTAAGAAAGCAAAAAAGAAACCAGATGAAGCAAAGGGAGAGGAAAGAGGAACAAGTAGAAACATCTTCTTTGTAGCAAAGTGGTTTATGGCAAATATGAGACATAGGACTAGAAATACCACCGGTGGGCAAGAGAGGCTTCCAATTGTTTATGGTAATTATACCAGTCTATCACAACCAATTTAACCATGACTGTTGATGGTTGAAAAATGCTGCACATAGCACCTTTAACTTTGAAAAGCCTGACAGGGAGAGCTGCCTCAGTAACTCGGGCAATGAGCCAATATAACCATTAAACACGGAGACAGAAATAGGCCACGGTAGCCGCCAACAGTAAGCATTCTGTTGTTGTTATCTTTACTGTTTCTCAATCCATCCTGACAGCCTTACCATCCTTTGGGGAAGGAAACGGCAGTCACTGGTGATTATAAAGCCCCCACCGCCCCCACCTCCACCCCTCATCCAGCGAGCCAAATTATGCCTGCATTAATATTTCATATTACACAGGACTTGCAGAGAAACCACATGTGTACTCAGCCCTTTGTCTTCATGTCAAATGAAATGTGCTCGGCAATCATCAGAGGGTGAACCGAAGTGGCGAGAGGAGGGGCGACGGCAGGAGGAGGGCGAGGAGAAAGGAAGGGGCGGAGGGCGAAGGAGACAAGGGAGGAGAAGGAGGAGGAGAAGTGAAGCCAGGCCCAAGGGTTTAGAGTTGTGAGGGGAAAGAAGAAGAAAGACCAGCATACACGGGTGAGAGGAGAGATGAGGCAAGAAGGGGAGAGGAGTCAGCAGAGTAGATGAAAGGCAAGTAGAGCAAAGAAAAAAGTACAGGAAGAGAGGAAAGGGGGAGTCGATGTAAAGAGGTGAAGGCGTACGCTGGGCTGAACAGAGAACAAAGAGGTTTGTAATACATTTGAGAGAAAGCCAGTGACCAGAAGTTTTAATATTTTAGTTAGCGTTTAATATCAGCTGAGAAAATGAAGTATTACTGCAAGATAGATACATGGTTTAAGGTATAAGCATTTTAACTAACAACCACTTTGATATTACTTGTAAGAAATTGCCAGGAATTTCATCGCAGTGCATTCAGTATAGGTCCTGGGCGTGTTTAGACAAGTTTATCATAAAGACTGGAAGCACGGTGATCCAAGAATTACCTGGGTTTTATTCAGAGTTTAAAAAATATGAAAAATCTAGGAAACTTCACAATGAAGACAGGACCATAGAAAAAAGAAAGACAACTGCAATATCATAGCGTCAGAAAGACCAATGAAACAAACACCCTATGAGAAAACCCATAAACTAACGAAACAGAAGTTACGTAGTTACTGTAGGAGAGCAGGTGGGACTTTGACTTTCTATAGCTCCAATGCATAAACTGACTGTGCAGTAATTCCAATGACTCTACATGTGTAAATACGGAAGATACAATGAGTCAATATGACAACTTTTAGGTTGTTAAAGGACAGTTTTGATTTAGCTAAGCTAGCTGTTTTCACCTGCTTCCAATGCTTGTTCTAAGCTAGGCTACATACTTGACTTCTTGAATTTATTGTCACTGACCACATAGCGATGAAACTGACTCCTGCTCAGACAGCAAACCAGTAAATATCCCAAAATGTTGTTGATGAAAATGCATATTTTTTTAAATGAAGAATCAAAATTGATTATGCAATACTACATTGATGTTAAAAATGCTATACAGTCTGTACAGTCTATTTTTGCCTTAACTTGCAATATTTTTGTTTTCAAACAATACAGTTTCTTTATTGAGAGGGAACGCAAAAGTAGTTTAAAACAATCCCCTGTGTGACCCTTTGGGGGCTCCATATTCTCCTTCCTCTTATGTCCTTGACTAGTCCACTGTCCCTTCCAGTCTGTCCCAGACAATGTCTGCATTTTGGACTTTGTCAGTGTGACCTACCAGACTGAGAACAAGAAGGTCGGCTAACAACACAGGTGCACAAGTGAAAAAGGGGTCACGCAGTTATCATACTGACTTTAACTAGGTCTTCAGAGCTCACACTACAAAAATATATGGCATGCTTAGGGTGTAAAAGAGGCCAGGGTTACTGTACTGTAGATAGACTGACTCCTGATGGAAATGTAGCTGCAAAACTCATTGGTCTTTTCCACTGCAGTTTATATAATGACAGAATATTCTTTTGAGCAAAACAGCTCAATCTAAACCAAAAACCTCATTGCTGTGAACATGCAAATAGAGTTAAGTGTATCTCAAAGGTTAATCAGTCCTGTCTGCTCTGTAGCTAATCATAATGCAGTTGTATACGTCATTCATTTTTCATCAGTAGAATTTTGATTGAATGGATCAATCTAAATTTTGTTCAATATAAGCTTAGAGGCTTTAGAGGCAAGATAAACCACACTGTTTTACCTGGCCATAGATAGGACCATTGTGAAACTGAGTAAGTGAAAGGTTCAAGGCTAAATGTGCTTATATGTGGCAGATTATGTGTGACACACCTCCTGTAGCCTTAAATGTCTGCTTAAAATTTAGAGAATGAAATAGGAGAAAATCGTGTACTTTTTAGTTGTGAATGTGAATAGATGTGCTTAGAGAAAGGGATCACAGTTTTGGCACAGTGATTGGTTTAGTGATTGGTTGAAGGCTTTCAAGTATCTTGTAATGTTGGGTTTGTGGTGCAAAATATAGTAATTTTCATTTTGAAGTCTGTTATTTGACCTGCTGTGTTTGCTGGAACTACACAGACAAAGAAAATACAAGTAATGACCCAAGAAACGTTTTTTTAAATTCTGGCTACTGACGTCAATGCAAAACGTTTCATTCTGGAACAATGAAATCTAAATTTTAATGGCACATTTAATGGTAAGGTTACTACATCAGCAACCACCAGTGGGAGATTTGCGATATTTGTGTGAATTTTTCATGTAACAGAAGACTGCTCACAACTCTGGCCCAAATGTCCTCTTTGTGAGTGGTGAAGAGGACTGACCATCATCAATTATTTTATCCTACACTAAAGCAGCACTAAGCACTTGCTTAGTCTTAATTGTTTTTCTTTAAAGTTTTGATTTCATTCATTTCCTGTGTACAGAGAATATGATTCAGTCAACACACCTAACACCAGGAATTAAGGCCTGTCAGTTTTTCTTAAATCAAGTTCGAACAAATGTGCTTCCTCACATTGCCTCTTAGTCATGTCATGATTATCTGTTCAGCACTGTTTGCTAGTTCACTCAGTTTTGCCCCTTGTGCTTATAAACTGTGAAAAGCAATAGTTTGAATTTCGAGTAACAAGGCAAAGAACCTACAGCAATGCTACTTTGGCACAGAGGTGCTTTGAGCTAAATGCTAACATCAGCATTCTAACATGCTCACAACTGCAATGCTAGCATGTTGATGTTTAGCAGGTAATGTTTACCATGTTCACCATCTTTAACATGTTCGCATGCTAACGTTTTAGCACTAAAGTACAGCTGAGGCTGATGGGAATGCTGTTAATTTTGCAGGTATTTGGTGATAAACCACAAATGATGACGATGCCGCTGAATGAAAAGTGAAGAACACCAAAGTTATTACTATTCATTCTCTTGGGAACATGAATGTATGCACCAAATTTCACACAATCCATTTATTGTCTATAGTTGTGGAGATATTTCACTCAAAACCAAAAATGTCAACATCATGGTGGCACTAGAGGAAAAGTCAGGGGATCACAAAAGTCAGTAGGTTTGATCGTCTACGAACCATAAATGTCTGTACATACATTTGTGCCAGTCCATCAAGTAGATGTTGAGATATTTCATTGAATAATTACATTTATACCTGATCGCCAAACTCATTAGAATTCATCCTTAAGGGACCTTGAATATATGTAGCAAATTGCATGACAATCCATCTGATAGTTGACCAAAAATGTCAACCTCATGGTGGCACTAGATGAAAAGTCAGAGAATCACAGAATTCATTAGGGTTCATCCTCTGGGAACCACAAATGTCTGTACACAATTCCATGGCAATCCATACAGTTTTTCAGTTATTTCAGTCTGGACCAAATTGGTAGACTGACTGATTGCCATCCATAGAACCACGTCGCTTGGATGGCTGAAAATTGACAGCTGTACCAAAAATCAATTTGGGCTAACAGGGCAAATTCAGAATCAGGTTCATGCAAATATGAATCAAATTGAATTAAACCCAGTGGGACCGAGCCCCTCTGAAACAAACCTCTTTATGCCCGAGATTGTCTGACCCACAACAAACAATAAAAGCCATAAATCAAGCTATCTGCCTGTCAAGATAAATGGCACATCCCCCAGATAACTGTGATAACAGAGATACAGGTGGCATTGGGTTCATCCTATTGTCCATAAATGGGGACGATGTCACCAACAGATGGGGCTTCTCTTATTGAAAACAAAGAAACACATGGACACATGCACATACGCACAGACACAAGTGATGACAAAGTGACTGATAGATGTTTTTTAACAGATGTGATTTATACTTGGGGTTCAAAATGTAGATAGAGGGGAAAAAGACCTTCTCTTGTCCAAGAGTCTGTGTTGGTGACTACTTAGAGTTTCACCCTTAATTACACACACACAGACACACACACACAGGGAGCTACTAGCTCGTTGGTCGGCTGATTAACACTAGCTTGCCTGTGGTTGAGTGTGCTCCCGTCACGGTGAGATTGCTGCAGCCTCTTGTTAACCCTCGTTGTACGAAACAACCCAGTGGCTCACCTTCAAGCACACTTATCAGCCTCTTATTCCCAAACCTCTCTCACCATCAACAATTATGTCTGTGTGTGCATGTGTGTTCTTACGTGTGAGTGTGTATCCCTGTCCCTCTCACTAGCTAGGAAGTTAGCAGCCGCAGCTTCGAGAGCGCTTCAATATCTTCTCCCTCTAACCTGATTATTAATTACAGTCTGCCTCTAGCTGACCGCAGCCCAAACACTGTCTAACACTGTTACCAAGGAGACCAACACAAAGTCATTCACAAACAAGATTCAGGAAACACAGATTTAAGCGCATTCACAGCACAGCAGTTGCTCAGTTTTTTTAAAACTCTATTCATGTCTGTATCAAGCGTCAAGTATTTTAATTAACATGCATGCCGAACATAAGTTATTCAATCATGTCAAATGTAAGTAAAAAGCGTTAATGCTTAGGTGACACCTGTAACTAGCTTGGCTTCATCTCAAAAGCACCGTCACTCACTAAACACTCAAGATGAAACCCATCACCTGGTTGCGAAATCGTAAGTTGATCAAAGCGACTGTGTGCCAGAAAGTCAGTCATGCCTGAGCTGCACGGCACTCAGCAGTAATCAACCTGGAGCTGTTCCTGCAGTGAGGCTGAGGGACATCACTCTTTAAATGGGCTTCTGGCAATCAGCTGTGATCTGTGTGTGTTTGTGTGTGTGTGTGTGCACTTGTGTTGAGATGGAGAGCAGATTAAGTACTTGCCAGCAGCAAAATATGGCTTCTAATGCTACACAAGTGTGTTCTGTGTTATTTTAGTACTGGCCGTATGGTGCTGTATTACACTCAGTGACACACACACACACACACACACACACAGTCTGCAAAATGCTTACTGTCTGATGTGTCAAGACAGCTTTCAGAAGAGCTTCTCATTTACGAATAAAGAAATCAAGCACAACCTGTAGTTTCCTCACCAAAGTGTGTATCCTTGAGGCCTAACGAATGTGTTGATCCCCCTTCTATCCCCCCTCATTAAACACTATTAAAACTTGAATTGTTTAAATTCATGTTTGCTAGCTTGCAGTCGTCCTTTTTCTTGCCTTCTCTAATGGTCGATCAGTGCAGGAATGAGTGTCACACATGTGCATCCTCATGTGCACAAAACTGAGACCCCCGTCATACAAACATTGCTCCGTAGCACTAATAGTGGTCAAAAACTCCTGCCTTGGAGGTTAGGAGTTGGGCCTTATTCAGATGGACCATAGCAAAGCACACAGATGATACAATTATTGCCACCGTGGAGTATAATAAACCATCGTGCAGCGTTTTGGCGTCTGACAAGCCTTCAGAGCTACTCAAACTGGGCTTGTATTCAGCTTCTCATCATAGTGCTGTTTTCCACTTAAAAGCCACTTGTGTAAAAAAAGAAAATACAAGGGCATTTTAGGGGCAAGGGGCATGTTGTTTCTCTAAGAGCAAAATTTATCATTACATATAGCTTTGTATTAACCTGATTTTAAAAGACTCTTATGATGTTTTCTCGTGTCCTTTGGTACATCTTGGTACGTTTAAGGTTTAATAAGTTTGATTTGTGAGAAAGAACTTAGCTTGTTACAGGAGGTGATAAGAGAACAGTCCTCCTTTCTGTGCTCGTTAGCTCAAGACAGACATGATTTAGCTCAAGGTTGATAGATGTTCCTCCCTTACCCTCTGTATGCCATGTTGTAACTATAAGTATGTGACTGTTTCTGGCCTTCTGGGTCGGACTCATGTAGTGTGTTAACGCTGTATGATCTCTGTCCTTCAGCTGAACAGATTGACTCTGTTTGCTCTTTATTATTCTACTTTATTAAATATACAAAAGACAACTGTTTGTTGTACCATCATTTTATTTGTTCATTTCACCACAAGGAAATACACAATTTCCACCACAGTTTTAGGTCCTGGATAGATTGAATACAATCCAGGAAGTCCAGTTTTAATGACAGATCCATGAAAAGCCTGGTTCATTTTTTTCCCCAGACAATGCTACGTTTTTTGGCCGAAACCCTCTCCGTTTGCACTCTACAATGCAGAAGCCTCATTCGAATTAATGAGTAGGCTGTGTTTTTTCACGCAGTGCTGTCAGTACCTGTGTGTGTCAGAGCACAGCCTAGGACCACCTGTAGTCTTGATCCTTCTGGTCTTGCTATCTTGAAATGAGTGTACAACTGTGTGTTTCCTCAAGACGGAGTTCTTTGAGGGATGAATGGGTTGAATACCCGGTGTACTTCCATAAGCAGCCACGTTTCCATCCGCTGATGGAGAATGGAAGGAGCTGCTGTAATCTCGAACTTGCGCAGCAAGGACATGGTCAGCTTTAAAACAGGCTCATATTCTCTTCTTATTTCAACATTATAAAACCAAGAAATCTGCTGTTAGAATGACTCAAAAGATGGCTTCCAAACTCTACCACCATGTCCAACAGTGAAGAGTTAATTTGGCTTTTTCTTAAGCTTGTCCAATTATAGGAAAGAGTGTTAGAATGTCTCATCAGACCATAATAATTGATTCACTGGTCTAAGTTCTGTGCTCCTTATGCCAGATATTTGTGTGTTACTTTGATGCAAATAGATTTTGAATTGCAGTCCGTTTACAGTATACCTATTTAAAGCTCACAATAGAACCTTTTGTCATGTCAAACATTTTAAGTTTGTGAAAGCACCTAAAGTCATTTTAGCATTCACAAACCACAAGGATCACAAACCAAACTGGTCACCAACATACCAATCAAAACTCCTTATTTGTCAGACTAGGCTAGATTTAACCTTACCAAACAGGCTTGTATCCCAGTCGAGCCCCATTTTGTCACAACCCAGCTCAAGGCTGGACAAAGAAGGGGAGAACAAAAATACAACCTATCTTCTAAAGACACAGAGACCATTTTAAATGCCTTCATCTCCTCATGTCTGGATTACTGCAACAGCCTTTTTACCTGTCTGAACCAAAGCTTTATTGATCGACTCCAGACTGTACAAAACCCAGCTGCCAGGCTTTTAACCAGAACCAAGAAACGCAATCACATCACTCCTGTTTTAGCCTCCTTACACTGGCTCCCAGTATGTTTTAGAATATATTTTAAGATTTTACTGATTACTTTTAAGGCTCTTCGTGGCCTCTCTCCCTGCTATATCTCTGACATCTTAGTAACATACGTGCCGCTACGTACTTTGAGATCCTCGGGCAGAGGTCTTTTGTCTGTTTCAGAGGCCCGGCTGAAAACTAAAGGGGACAGAGTGTTTGCAGTCAGGGCACCGATGCTCTGAAACACTCTGCCCGAGGAAATCAGGTCTGCTGAATCAGTGATCTCCTTCAAGTCCCTTCTTAAAACATACTTTTATCGGAGAGCCTTTCCTGATTTTAGTTGAATTCTAATTTTCTTTGAACTGTCTTTTATTTCCTTTAAAATGTTTTCTTTTCCTATTCTTCCCTTTTACTACACTGTATTGGTATGTTTTCTTTTAAAACCTGATGATTTTATGACTCGACTGTTTTATTTTGCTGTCTTTGTGAAGCACTTTTTAACTTGGATTTCGAAAAGTGCTCTATAAATAAAGATTATTATTATTATTAAAATTAAGTTTATTGGACATAACTAAAAGGAAATTGTGACAAAGACAAACAGGGAGAAGCCAGGGGAGAGAGAGACTGGCTGACTGCCACCAGCTTGTATATCTTGCAGCCAGACCAGGTGAGCTGCATCTCCCCAATGACCTGACTCCGCCCACCAGGCTCCTGGAGGGAGGGGCCTGCTCAGAGCATTGTCACAAGTTGTCATAACAGGAAAGGCACAGGTGTAACTAATAACATTAATTCTGTCCCCATTGTATTTAGGCATCCAGTAAGCCATGCCTATGAGCAAGCGCACAGAGCTGAAGCACATTACTGTCATCATTAATGTTACCAGTCACACCTGTGCTGTTCATGCTGTAACTTTTAAAAATATCCACTGTGAAAAGGGTCCCTTTTCAAGTGTCAGAGAAGTTGTGATTTATTTCAGTGGTCAGTGTTGAATGCACTATGTCCGGGCTGTAGACTTTGTTGTAGTGTTGTCATTTTACCGAGCGATAGCCTTGCCATATTAAAATGTCCTTTTCTGAAAACACAAGTTTGGCTTCTGTTTTCTTTGTAAATTGTTTCATGTTGCTTTGAAAAACTCACACGTAAAGGGGTAATTCTCTGAACTTTGTAGAGTTGCCACATTGTGCTGATGGCTATTAAACCGACTCGCCCAAGTAGCTGCCTCTGTAACTTTGATTTAGTTACTTCAAAGTGCTTTTTCATGTGGTGTTCTGTTATTTTGTCTGCCCCCTGTTGAGTTTGGAACAGAGGACAGTCAAAACCAATATGATGCTGGAGATAAAAGTAGAGGAATAGATTGTGAACAGAATGGGAAGAAGTGATGATGGCAGGGGAAATATAATGTAAGGGAAGTGGATATGGCTAATCCATTTACTCCTCTAATAGTTCTGTCATTTCTGTCCACAAGGGGGAGCAGATGGGATCGCCCGACTCAGGCAATTATACTTCTACATCATGACAGATGGAGCCGGGGGGATTGCGGGGTGGGCTGTTGTTTCCCTGTTGGTAGATGGAGAGTGCGGGATACAGAGCTAATGGCAGCCAACAGTTGATTGGCTGTGACTGCCAGCCAATGGGTTGAGAAGAAGAATAAAGCGACTCGAAGGGTGATAAGATTAGATCTATTAGCAGCTGGAGGAAGGGAGTGATGAAACAAGGGTTAATGTGTGTTGAGTGTGTTTGTGGTTTTGTACTGGATTAATGACCAGAAGAAATGAATGAATGTGGTAAATGGAGGACCCTCATAAGTATAGTAAACATCTCAATGTGTGTGTGTGTGTGTGTGTGTGTGTGTTTAAGGCACAAATATATCATTCATAACACGTGTAAAATGTTTAATTTGATTACAAACATGAATATGCTGCACTTCTCAGTTTTCAGATGTCATTATATAGGTTTTCATACATATGTTAATGTATTTGTACATATAAGAAAAAAAGCTGCAATTACTATACATAATAAACATGAAGTCATTAACATAACAAACAAGCACAAATTGCTTTTTATATCCCCTCTGTCATCTCTCCTTTGCTCTTTCTGTACTACCTTCCTGTTTCCAAATCCTTTCATCTCAGCTCTTTTCTCTCTTTCTTCACACCTTTCATAAACACCTGATGTCAGTCTCTGCCTCTCTCCCTATGTCTTCTTGCTCTTCCTCTTGGTGAGGTAGCTGTGGTAGTAGAAGTTGCTGAAGAGAGCGATGAGGCTGAGAGAGTATGCCAGCATGACCATGTTCATGGAGTCAGGGAAGTCACAGTCGGCAAACAGGTTGTAGGTGGTGTGGATGGTTACTATGAAAAACTGGAGCTGGGAGGGACACAGACAGACAGACAGACAGGAGAAATAAGAGAGAGAGTGAGACAATACTAAGAGGCAGATTATCTGAGCACTTTGAGTGGCCAAAAACTGAGATATACATTAATAAAATACAAAGGGGGCAACCTAGAGAAAACAGAGAGTTCTGACAACAAGAGGCAGAGACAGAGCAACACTTTTCTCCTCCACTACAGCCTGTATAAAGATATACAATAATAACTCAAAAACTCAAATACCAAGAATTTGACACACACTCAAAATTCCATATTTACTTTGGGGAAAAAACTGACATTGCTGTGGAAGCAGCAAAATATGTCAGAGGATGTCACAGCCTAAGTGAAAACCAGTCAAACAACACGTGAAACTGTAGTGAGCCAAAAATCGGACTCTTCTTTACGATTTTTATCTCTTATCTCTCTTCTTTTGTGCTTCTCACCATTACATTCAGTTATCAAACTACAGTGTATCTTATCATATTTATATTGTTATTCTTTTTGAATTATTTGTAAAAAATAAAAAAAGAAAGAAAGAAAAGTATATTCTTTATTATAATATGTAGTATAGTCATGCAGTTGCACGTGTTTGTTGTATAGTGTGTATAGTGCGTAATGTGCAAACCATTTGTGCAAACCAAATTCTTAATATTTAAACTTTCATTGTAAACCTTACTCAACATGCTTCAGTAATACTTATGGTCATTCCAGTAAAGTGAATTTGAGTTTGAGACAGAGAGAAAGAGGAGAAATTCTCGAGGAGACGCTACAACGTACAAGGCAATGGTCACGTGAAAGTTTTAAGGCAGTCAAAGGCATCAGTAGGGTACATTTCGTTAGCATTCTTGCTAGCTGTGCTGCATGTACTTGTACTGCTTTGAAAAACACAGTTAAGGATCCTTTCAATAGCCGACCCAAGTTTCTTTACTACTTCTGTATTACTTTGTTATCACAGGGTTCACATGTAGTAATTTATGAGCTCATGACATTACATTGTCAAATACACACCCAATGTAATGAGAGCAAATGGCAGACCGCTGGCAGTAAATATGCTAGACAATTAGCTTGCTATTGCTCCAGTGCTAGCTCCCACGTGGCCCTCATCTTGCGAGTTGTAGTGGTTCCTCGAGGGTCTCCCAGAGAGAGAGAGAGAGTGGCATTTAGTATGTGAGCACTTGTGATAAAGTTACACATTATTTATTTATCTTAATAGGAATAAATATCAATTTGATACCCTTGAGCACTAACTGATTAAAGAGTGATTCTTTTGCTAGTTCACGCTAGCTTTACTTAGCAATTACATGTTAAGCTAGCATGAGCAGCTAAACAGACACAGACAAGAGTGGCAATCTAATGTACTGTCACTACGATTCTGCATGAATTGTCATAACATATACTGTAGACTGATCTATAACCATATGTTTCATGGAGTCACTATAATATTCAGTGCCCAGGCAGGAATTATGTGTATGAATGAACATAATTGATGTTGGGTATCTATCCATCCCCCTCCATACACACCTCCCCTTCCAATGGATATAATAATTACCTCTCAAAAATACAAAAGAAACCCCCACATACACACAGAACTACAATCTCAAATATCCCCAATCAACTCAACTATCTCAGCTTCGGTTCATCAAATTGTGAAACCAACTGTTAATAAAGGCTTGGGGGTCACCTCTAAGGTCAGTACAATTATTGTTACATAATGGCAGTCAGCCACCATACTGACCTATATATGCTGGAGCCATATAGAAGGAGAAAAAGCCCTACAGGATGCATTGTCTCTTCATCAACGCTATAGGTAGAAAGCAGATGGTCCAGTAATTAATTATTGAGGAGCATCGGTGCTGCTAATCCGTCTAGCTATGCCAACAGCCGTCAGGACAATGACAAGGAGGCCTCATGTTAGGCTCATCAAAGTTCATTACTCCAAACATTCTTAGATACGTTTTTTGGACATATACCTGAACATATATATATATATATATATATATATATACAGAGAGAGAGAGAGAAAGACTTGCCTATGCCCTACAATAATGACAACATTGTAATTTCACATACAGGGTGCTAAAAGTGATGTATGTTATTCAAAGATGACTAATCAGAGCCAGAAAGTTGGCTGCCTTTATGCTACATGTGGAACTACAGACTCCCTTCGCTTAACCAGCGACCAAAATGATCAGAGTGAATTATGCTGAAACATAAAAGAGAAATGATCACCGAAATTACCCAAAAAGGTGATCCGAGATGCATTTTGCCACATTAACATAGTAGAGTGGTTCATTTATAGAGATGGGAATGTGATTAATGTTAGAATACAAATAGAATACACACACACACACACACACACACACACACACACACACACAGAGTCAAATGCTGACCAGTTGCAGGGTGGTGAGGTAGCGTTTCCACCAGAGGTATTTAGACACGCTTGGTCCCAAAGCTGCCAGGGCGTAGTACAGATACATCACTACATGGACCAGGGAGTTGATCAGGCCAATCAGGTATCAGTATCACATATTATGCGCTTGAGCATATGTGTTCTCCTGTAAACAGACATCATTTGCACAATTTGTTCTATTTTCATGACATTTTGTGTGAGACTGGGCTGGTGGGTTGGCGTGTACTCACACCGGCCGCCAGCCACATATTTAACCCCGGCCCACCAGTTGAAGATCATGGTGGCGTGATGGTAGATGTGGAGGAAGGTCAGCTGACTGTTCTTCTTCCTCAGGATGAAAAATATCTGAACCACACAAACACAAAGGCGGGCATACAGTAAGACCTTGCAGCCTTGTGAGTTATATATGGAAGCACTGCAGGTACAGAAATACATGCGCAGGTAAGGAGAAGATCTGTCACTTTATTTGGGAGGTGCTGGAAATACTTTGTGAGTTTTAAATAAGAAATGGAACTCTTAAAAGACAAAATAACTCTTCACAACTTCTTTTCACTCCTTTCATACTCACAGTGTCACTGAGCTCTATAACTTTGGAGAAGTAGAACCACCAGCACACTCTGGCCATCTGTCCAACAGGGTGAAAAATATGTTTTTACTCTGCTGTCAAAATTCATTTGCTAACATTTTATAAATTGGTTTCCAGAGTGTTATTTCTACTGTGGATCATTTGTTTCAAGGAGAACAAGCTATTTTTAAACTGTAATTTTGGGATACACACAGACATTTTGTGAGGTACTTTTACGGAATATTTTGGTCATCAAGGTCTAATCCACCAAAACCTGTGTGTATGGACATATAAAACAAATTCCAGAGTGGACCCTTATCTAGAAATTGTTGCATAAAGTACAATGTAGTAAAAAGATTTACCCTCATGGCCGGTGGGCTGTCGCTGTAGTCCACTGGCTGGCACAGCAGACTGTATCTGGCCAACCAGGAAGAGGCTGTGAACTGTACAAGACAAAAGCGGCTTTTCATCTCTGCTTTCTCTCAGTCAGCACAGGGACCTTTCATCCCATTTTGTCACACACAAATTGGCAGTGAATGAGTGAAATCACTTCCTGTTTCACTGATGGCTCCCACAGTGGACAGAGCACATAAATACTGTGGTATCTCCTGAGATTTACATTTGTCTGACCTCACAGCTAAGGATGATTTTGGCCTATTAAGCCTGAAATAAACCTGATTTTTTTGAAGAAACAGAAACAAGCTGTGACCACAACACTGACATAGTATCGCCTTTTTAGTTCATATTGTTAGCAAACAGTTGTCTATTTAGACATCCAGCAGGTATGGATCAACATTAAAATTAATTAAGAGTTGTGTTTTGGCCACCTGGAAAATGTAAGTCCAATATTCACTCTATAGCTAGCTCTTTAGCTGCTATATATTCACCAGCTATATGCTAACTTTGTCTATCTGCCATGTGGTGCTTAACAGGTGGTGTACAGTGGGTTTTTAGAGCGTTTTCACTGGAAACAGCTGCCTGCTGTGGCCGAAAAACAACGCTATGAGAGCGGTGAGAGTGAGCCAAAACAGTAAAGTTGCGGGTCACAAACCAAAACAATGTGCTGAAAGACGCTAAAAAGGTCTGTAGAGCTGAGATGAACTGCAGGGTGGGGGGATTATTCTCAGTGGGTTCGTCACTATGAGCAACCCCTTTTCACATTACACATAGTCATTTCATTCATTGTTATTAAAAATAAATATTGATTATGGCAGCTTTAAAGAAAAATGTCAACGTTTGAACTCTGGAAATTTGACATCTTTTTGCACTTGTTTTTGTTCCATATCTTACAGCTTCTCAAACTTCCATACCAGCTTGGATTATTTAGGTTTTCAGAATCCAGTTGTTCCTATCATTCTGCATGTCATGTTATCCTATACTGAGCTCTTTTCAGCTGCTACAGCATCCAGCTTCCCATCTACGTACATCCCCTAAAAAAGTTCCCACATACAGTACAGTAGTACCTCGTAGAACATGTATGCAGACAGGCAGACCATGGCAAAGTTGTAAACTATCAGGATGTGTTTAAGGTTGACTGGCTGCCTTTCTGCCATCAGCTTTGGCCCCGCACATATAATGACCAGGTAGCACAGAAAGATACAACTGATTGGCACAGGAGAGTACACCAGCGGCCAGTTGTCTGTCCTTTTGTCTGACAAGGAAAAAGCAAGAGAAAAGCATAGTTAAACAAAGATTGTGCTGATATCTGAGTATCTAACAATATATCATTGAAATATGTGAATAATTACATTGATAAATGAAACTAATGACTTGCCTCCATTTTCCAGAATCCCTTGGTAGAATAATTTAAATTTCTGCCACACAGTGAGAGCCTGATAACCCTGAGACGGAGACACATGAGCAGGAGAAACTTTCATTAGCTAGTAACTACAAAACTGAACCAAAACACCATGTTCAATATTTGGAAGAGGTTCAACTCAAAACAATGGCTGATACAATAAAGGAAAGGCACTGCACTCTTTGAAGGCCAAAAACGGGAAATGTATTCACAGAGGCATTTTTAGATGCAACTGAGAGAGAACATTTACAAGAGGTCTTGAATTCCTAGTGCAGTTTTAACCATGAAACTGTAGTTTTATTGTTATTTTACTTTACTTTACTTTTTATTTATATTATTTTTGCTTGCTCCTTTTTATATATTTTATACAACTGACTTTTTTGCAGCTTTCTGTATTTCATATGTTCATAAATGACCCCCCCCCCTTTGAAAGGTCTAAAGAAGAACACTCCCCTACAAATTTGATTAAACCACCTAGAGGTAATCTGGATTATAATGCAAGGATTATGTTCACTAATCCAAACGTATCTCTTGATAATGGATAATAACTAATAATCCTCTTGATGAATGGCTGCCTACTGTGGACGACAGGGTGATGAGTTTCCTATATACAATTAACATATGACAGTGCTGCCATCTAGTGTTTGCAGATGAAAGCTCTGCAAACAACAGGACAGTTACTTCCTCTCCATCTTCCTGTTGCAGTGTATATTTCAGATGGAGCTGAGTTGCATGTGTGTTGGGGTCTTTGTCAGGACTTGAGCTCCCCCTTGTGGCGTTGGTCCATTAATCAGCTGAGGTTTTGGTTTTGGTATTGGTTTATAAATGTAGAAACTCCAACACAGTCTTATTGTATGAGAAAACAGGTGAACAGGTGCACTTATCCTGCACTGAAGCCTTTTTTCTGACTCTTTGGGAAACATAGACATCCCAACACAGTCTGGAGGTCACAGAGGTCATCTCCTTGGTATTGTCTCTGGGAATTTGGGGGTTTTAATGACCAAAGGAGTAGTTATACATTGCAAAAGTACACATAAATTACACTTGATGTGTTTCGAAGTCTACTTTTGATATTTCTTTGACTAAATATCTTTGAATTTAAATTAAATTTGATAAAAGGATCTAGTTGTTCTCCACCACTCCAGATGAAATCCAGGCATTGTGGAAGAGGCATTTAGAGAGATAAAATCAACAAAAGATATAGGTGAAGAGTTAAATGAATTAATAATAATAATAACATTTAACAGGCTTTTTTGGTAAGTGTGGAGGGTGAGGGTTGCACTGGGGGAAAGGACTGCAGAAGATAGATAATCTCTGCCTCCTCATCCTCATCTCTACCTAAACATCTCACAGTCGGTCGATGTCCCACAGCTTCTAGGAATGGACAATGCTCTCACAGTTTATTTGACTGCTTCCCAGCACACAATGACCCAATCTCAGCGCTTACCCCTGATTTCTGAGTCCACTTGAACACAGTTTATCCACCAATTTGTGGCATAAATCTTGACTTAACACCCTCAATCCACAGTGAGCAGTGAGCAATATCAAATGTACACACTTTTTTAAAAGGGGAGCATCATTAAATAAGTTTCTATCTGAGCGTTTTGTTTTAACATTCCTCCAGTGAATGTAAGTGAAAGCACTAATTACTGTATTGGCAGAAGCAGCAGGCTGCGTGGACAGAGTACACAGTACAGTAAGTAGCTGAGCCTCTCCAGTAGCCTCCTCACTGGGACTTACAGAGGAAAATCCCTGACAGGGTCCGGCTTCTACAACCTGCTGAGGTTTATCAAGTAGGGTTAAGACCTACGGCGTGCTTTATCACAGTACACAAACTGATATTGTACTATTCATTCAATGTGGTGTTTAGAAAGAGATCCCACATGCAGGTTATCATGGGGAATTGGACAACCAATGCACATTCAGTTGTATTAATTACGGTTAACCGTGAATAAACTGCAAGAATCGACTAAAATATTTCATGTTAAATACTCTTTTTTTGAGGACAGCTCAGAGAAAGTGACCATACCTTCATTCTGATGGTGGCTGTTTATGGTTTTCCCTCCTCAGCTCTCCTCAGGCAAAGCATGCTGCATCTCAGCCATGTGTTAAGCAGCACTGAGGTAATCCACCTGTTCTCTCTGTGTGTGACATATGGCAGTGTGCTCCTTTATTCTAGCATAGCAAGTCAAGTACCTACCAGCTAAATCCCATCTCTCAGAGTTCCAGTGTTATTCAGAAAACACGTGATTGTAACTATAAGTCTGACAACTAATTTCAGTGGTTCTTAAGATAAAATACTAGGTGTTGTCTGAATTTTGTAGCCAAATAGTGGATCTAATCTTTCACCCCAGGACCCTGATCCAGGTGGATTGGTGGTTTTTCTTTGGTTTCAGATAATAGACAAAGTAAGCAAGGTTTACAAATTCTTAAAGGAATAGTTTGACATTTTGGGAAACACAAGAGTAAGATGAGAAGAGAGATACCACTCTCATGTCTGCACGCTAAATATGAAGCTACAGCCGGTTATCTTAGCTTAGCATAAAGACTGGAAACAGCTAGCCTGGCGTTGTCCAAAGGCAACAAAATCCCCAGAACCTCAATAGCTCACTAATTAACATATTATATTGTATCTAGTTTGTTAAATCCTCACAAAAACCAAAGTGTAAAAACAACAAGTTGTCTTGTTCTTGGTGTCATGTCGTAACCATGAGGTTGCCAGGCAAACATCGGAGACTTCAGGAAGTTACTGCTCCCAGTCAAGAAATAGTTCCAGCACTTAACCCCCTATAAAACCACAACTTCTCCTTTTTACACTTTGGGTATTTGTATGGATTAAACACACCAGATATGACTCGTTAAATAGTGATCTTTAGAGATGCTGGTAGGCAGATTTGGTTACCTTTGGACAGAGCCCGGCTAGCAGATATGACAGAAATGAGAGTGGCATCAATATTTTCATTTAACTCTCGGCAAGAAAGCAAATAAGCCTATTTCCCAAAATGTTGAACTATTGCTGTAATGTCTCTCTATTGTGAAAAGGGATTGCTGTCTTTTATGTGAAAGAGGACAAAATCACCTCTCATCTCTAATTACATGAACTGCGCAGGTCCTACACAAATCACAGAAAGAGTTACTACCTATATTAACGCTTTTAGAGACACCTAGAAACAAACACTTTCAAAATGTTTTTTTTTTCTTTTTAACGGAGAACAACAACTTAAAGGTACATTCCTCATTCAGGTAATTAATTGGATGTAAAGTCACAAAGTTTAAAATCTACAACAAATATGCAAAATTCATTAAATGGAGCAATGTACGTTTGCTGGTGTGATTTATAATATCTAATGATTTAATTGGATTAGTATACTAATCTAATTTGTTATATCACTTTCCAAAATTCTTGTACACATTCAAATGAATAAATGACAGCACTTGTTATATGTACATAGTAAAGTAGTAGCACAACATATCACTTCCAGATCCTGCACGAGACAGGATTGACCAAAGCAGGAAGGAACATGTTTGGACAGTAATCTGGCTGAGGTCTGCTGTGCAGCAGTGTACAACACCCTCTGACTCCGTCTGGCGACAATAACCATCAGTCCATCCAGTCTCTCCGCACACATCCATCTACAGCCTCCTGCAGGCAGGTTTTACACCATAGACTTCATTAATGGGAGAGGACAGAGTAGGATCGACGGCTTTATCCACACAGGGGAGTGAGGTGTGGACATGCTAGCAGAGAGACCACAATCTGATTATTGCTAAAACAGATTCAACTGCTCAGTGAACTGCTGTTTACCTGTATGTTCTGCCATCAAAGTAAAAATATTTCACCAAAAGTAAAATACGAAGTAAACCCATCCTAACTAACTAAAAAAGAAAGAAGCAAGTAAAAACACTAGTGATCCAACTGTCATCCTAATTATCCACTTCCATCCCACCGTGATGACTGTGGTTGCCAGACTGCTGCTGGTGCTGCTGCTGATGATGATGATGATGGGGGTGATGATGCTGAGGATGGTGGTGGTGACTGAGAGGATGAAGATTCTGAGTTTTATTCTGACTTGTATCATACTGATGTTGGGACTGATTCTGGTGAATGGTATGATGGTGAGAATGATGATGAGGATGATGATGAGGGTGATGAGCCAACCCAGAAACTGTGTCTCCCTCTTCTGGATCATCAGTGTCCTGTTGAATTGTGGGTATTGCAGTCGTCTGGTTGACATTAAACCGCGTTGCATTAGCCTGGGAAAGATAAAATACATGGTAAAATTAGATTCTATTTTTGTAGTTTAAAGCTGCATTCATTGCATGTTTTTGACCACTTGGTGGCAGCAGAACAAGGTAAATACATTGACATGTTATTATCTCATCAAGTTGCTATTGCAATTGCCTATTTACCCACTTTACAAACTTTGTCTGTCTGCTGTTTGGTGCTGGGCAGGTAGTGTACAGTGGGTTTATCAAATCATTAATATAAAAATATTGATTAGTGCAGCTTTAACTCAAAGAGAGTATGGCATTTTTTTTGATTGAATGAGTAATTCATACTAAACACTGAAAATTACTTTTACGTTAAATGATGTGTGTTACTATTCACAAGCACTTGTGTGTGTGCAAGCATTTGTATGTGTGTGTGTGTGTGTGTGTGTGTGTGTGTGTGTGTGTGTGTTTTGTGATTACTCACAGTGCAATTGCAGATGTTTTTATAATAAGTGGCTCTGATTGCAGCCTCCACGTAGGGGTAATGCAGGAAACTGTAAGGCAGCACTATATGGAAGGTGAGCAGACCACACCTGGAGTAAATGGAGAAAGGGAGAGAGAATTAAAATGTAGATGGGAATCACTGCAATTTTATTTCACAATATGATGCATAATCAAATTACATAGTTATGGTTTTTAACTCTAAGATTAATATGAAATATCATTTTCAATGCACATTCTTTTTTGTATCTCCTACTGTGTGTGACAGAACTAATGTGCTCACATATGCCCCTTTTCCAAGGCAGTTCAAGGGCAGACGATTTTTATTTAACAGGGGCCATACACAACACGTACACATACACAACCGTTGAGCCAGAGTTAGGTATATTGTTAATTAACATCTGCGGTCCCTGGTTCGGAGCTGGTGCCTAATCTCGAACCAGTTCTTCGTGTTTCGACAGCCAAAGAATCGGCTCTCGGCCAGGAAAACTGGTTCCTGAGCGGCACCAACACTTTGCTGGTCTAGAACCAAGAACCGCTTACGTCAGTGAGGGGCTGGGGGTGGCTACTAATTTCTCACATCAATGTTTAGTTTGTAACATCAGTGTGAGAAATTAGTAGCTATGTTTGCTTGGGTAATGTTAGCTGACCAACAGCTAGCTAGTTAGCCAGCTACCGTAACCTTGGTAACAATGACAAACATTAGCATGCTACTTTCTAACAATTCCAACAGCTCACCTACCTTCATCACTTGTGCTTTTGAAATCTTATAATCTTATTTTATTATCCAGAAACTGGTGGTTGGAAATGTGTATTATTAACATGGAGTCAAAATCATGACCTGACACTGTACAAACTGGCAAGCCAAGGGTGCTAATACTAATATTATACGCATTTTATGTTCACTCTCACCAAAGAGCTGAAACCTGCTGGGGTTTCGACACAAAGAAATAATCTAAATTTGATGTACATGTCTTGAAGGGGTGGCTTGTCTTACCTATCATAGACCAGGAAGTCATCTTTGTCACCATCCAAAGCCTCCCACACATCGTTTTGAAGGGGAGCCTGCTGGTACACAGGAACACCAGGGGGCGCTCTTCTCTTCAGCTCCCAGTACATGGCTCTGGACTGAGCCTCGCGCTCATTTACTATCATAAAAGACACCTCTGTCAGGTTGCTGCGGTTCAGCTTGTCACGCAGGCCTCCAATGCTATAGAGGGACAGATAGACGAGAGAAAGCTGAGAATAATCTCATCTCACTGCTAATCCAGACACTAGAGACACCAACTCCGAAATGAAATCAATGCACAAGAAGTTTTTAAAGACACTTTCATCCACCCCACCAATTAAGTTTTGCATTGTTACAAAAATGAATTTGATCAGTTTGCCCAATCATGTTAATTTGTCTGTATATGATTCTTCATACATATACCTTCTACAGCCATACCTTGAAGGTACTATTGCTTTGTATTGCCAATGTATGAATGGATTGTAATGTAACTTAAAAAATGAGACCTTCCCCGACTTTCTCGGTTGCCTATAACAGACTCATGATGGTTTTGCTGGGAAAATCCAAAGGATGTGCCGTTTATGCACACTCCCAAGTGCCTTGCCTCTCTTCAGCTTCCCAACAGTGTGCAACACTAGCTAACGTTAGCTTAGAAATGGAGTGTGCTAACGTTAACGAATGACCCACACCCACCACAATCCAAAGTCCACATAGCTTGCTTGCTAACGCAAATGAAATGCTAGCTAGTGGAGTGAATATGTTAGTTGGCTAGCTTTACCAAATTAAAAGCAGGATACAGGAAAAAAAAAAAAAAACTGATGACTTGTTAACTAAGCAGTGTAACTTACTGTACAAAATATTTTTTGCACTAAATGTGCAGCAGCACAATGTTTCACATAAGAGGCATTCAGCCAATAATGCTGCATTCAGGTGCCTGCCACAAATATTAGGGTAAGGAATGAATGCACATGAACAAAATAATACAATATAACGGACAGATAAGACACAGTCATAATGAAAAGTGCCTTAATTCATGTATTTTGGATACTGGAACATCTTCCAAACAGCAGCATCTTTGACTTTTTTTTTTTAACCGCTTCAGATCCTTTTCTCCTTTTTCCTGAAGAACTCACATGTCCAGAGTCATGTGTTAGCTAGACAAGTATTGTAAACTTGTAAATGAACTTGAATCACCTCCACCAACAATGTATAGCATGCAATAAACCTTAACATTGATTGTTTTGATGGACAGCAGACGTTTTCACTTGTTATAGTAGGAAAAGCACAGGTGCTTCTAATAACATTAATGATAGCTCTGTTCTATTCAAGTGTCCCAGTAAACCATGACAGTGTGACAGTGAACCAGCATGAACAATACCAGGACCCTGAAACTGAAACAGCTAAATGGAATTCAGCCGTCATTCATCTTATTATTTACTGTTGTGCCTTTCCTATTGTGACATGTGAAAATGACTGCTGTGAAAAAGGACTATTCAGGCCAAATCTTTGTAATGTCCCAACATGTTTAAAGGTTTCTTACCTTTGTTTTCAATAATTACACTGAAATCTGTTTTCTTACTTGGAGGCCTGAGTGAGACAGAACTGTCAGCTGGCCTTCAGTAGCGCCACCACAACCACATTTCCCAGCAGCTCTTGCATGGGTGTACGTCTCTTTATCGTCCAGTTGGGGGCGGGTTTGCAGATCCTGGAGGCGTCATTGTCCCCCTCCACCAACACACTGACATGGGAGGCCCACAGCAGACCTGGCAGGGCCGCGTACAGCCACAGCGACAAGAGAGAGCGCATTGTCCCTCCCTGGCTGGCTGGACTGAATCTACCTGATGAGAAAGATGCCCAATAATCCATGTTACTTTGGCCAAAAGGCACTTTGTACATTGACACACAGGTGTTACGTGTAGCCTTTTTAACATCGATAAACCATAACCAAATTTTGAGATGTGCATATGATTAATCAAAACCCTGAAACAGAGACTAAAGAAAGAAAAGTCATGAAGTCAGTGAGGTTGAATAATCATCAACCTACAAAACTTGTGCCATAGCCTCTACATTGTGTATAATTGCACTCATGATGACATGAATGCACTCTGAGTGCAGGGCAGCACATGCAGGCAGTCGGGGGGTAAAAGCAGATTCAGTCTTTGGCAGCTTTCCCCTGTCCTGAATCAAATGGCCAGTCAGTCTGATCCCCAAATAATTAAAAGGGTAAACCCTCATTGTCTTGCTCATCACATGTGGAGGTAATCTGCAAAAAGAGCTTATTGTGGGGTAAACAACCAACAGAGCGAAGAATGTCAGGGCCAAATGGACAGACAGGCTGGCAGGCAGAAAGACAAAGAGAGGCTGGGACAGAGATCTTTACAGCCTCAGAGACATCCAAAAACTGTCTGTACAAACAGATAAATGAGCCTTTTTTTCGGTAGGTGATGCCCTAAAGTTTAGTTATTAAATTGCAAATTTGATCTCAATCAGTTCGTCAGTGTCTGGAAAACAACCCCACAGCTCCAGACATTTGTGTGTCCCACAAGCAGTTGCTACCGACTGTATTCAGATTATATTAAGTGTCTAAAAGAGCATTAACAAACCTTAAAATTAATTATTTTGAAACAAAGAGTAGTTTTAGAAAAAAGAAAACTACCCCTCTGATGCAAAAACATATTATTTTGAAAATATTTTAAAAAAACATTCAAATACAATTGGTTAGCATATTTCATAATTTACTTTTCAAAATAAAAGTATAGTATAGTATTATAAACAAGTCTGAGCCCAAAAAGAAAACTCTTACCTCTGTCCTCTGTCTGTCCTGTGACCCACATAAACAGACAGTAAACCCCTGTTGTTTTTAAAGCCTGTGGGGTTGACTAAGCACTTCCCCCAAATCAAACAGAGAGTGAGAGAGAGAGAGGGAGAACCCATATCTGTACACTAACCCGTACTTAGTGTGTAATCTTAAACACATCAAATTCAGATACTGGAGTAGTTATATAAATATGTACACGTTGCAGACAAAATATGGTAAAACCCTTGTTGTCAAAGGACTTTAATTTGAAAGTATCTAAATCAGCCCACAAAGGTGAGACATGTTATGTTCAATACCAATAGGCCTTTTTCATGGCATGAATTTTGACATAATAGCAGGAAAAGCACAAGTGAAACTAATAACATTAATTGTGGCTGCATTCCATTGTGCATTTTGACTCTGTCATGGATGTTGGTGTTAGTAGTAATCGCTGTGTCCCAATTCCATGCCACATACTAGTTGTAAACAGTATATACTTATTGTCATGCTTTTTCTGAAGTTGGTATACAACTAAATCTGCATACTTTATCGTTTTGTACTAACAATAAATCAAACTGCAACATTAACATGCCAGTGCCAGTTTAAATCTTGGTGTTGTTATCTCACCACCACCTGCAATACATTTTCATTTCTGTGGAGCTATGAGCAGCTCCTCCCGTTCCTTTGAAAAGTATTGTTTGTGCAATTTATGCCTTTACTATGTAGAGTCAACAGTAGATAGATGATTTAATAAGGGGAGAAAGAGATGCACAAAAAGGTCCCCACCGTGAGGCTCACTTTTTTGGTTCTGAGTGAAATGTTTAGGCAACTATTGAATGGATGTATGGAATTTGATACACACATTCATGTCTCCCTCAGGATGAATTGTTGCTGCCTTCAAATGTAACTCGTGAGCTCGTGGTTATGACAAGGGAAGTCGTGGACACGATATGCTTGGTGTTCGAGTGGTAAGTCGTGAGAACGCCACTGCTAGTCAACAGCAACATGGATACCAAAAGACTCCTCGTTCTCTTGACATTCTTCGCTTCTTTCCAAGAAATGTTGACTTACTTTTTATTTATATCAACATTTTCCTCAGACATATTATAGAAGAACTCTATATGACTAAATTTGCAATATATTAATATCCACATTAAAATGAACTTCCTTGGCCTCCTCCATTTCTGAAAACGTCAGTAAACATGTCACAACTCGAGAACGTTCATGTGGGGGCGTTCATGTGGACTCTTCTTGTAAACATGGTAAACACGACCCCGTTTGAAGGCACCATGTAATAACTTTGATGATCCCCTGACTTTTCCTCTAGCGCCATCATCAGGTCCAATTCTGAACTGACCCCAATATTTGGTTTGTGAGAAATACCAGCAAAACGAATGACATTACCATCCACCTCAGCTGTACTTTGTTTAGTGCTAATTAGCAAATGTTAGCATGCTAACACACTAAACTATGATGGTGAACATGGCAAACATTATACCTGCTGAACAACCTCATGTTAGCATTGTCATTGTGAGCATGTTAGCATGCTGACATCAGCATTTAGCTCAAAGCACCACTGTCCCTGCAGAGCTGCAAGGGTGACTGTGGACTCTTAGTTTTGTTTACCATCAAAATAACTTCTTGTATGTGATATTGATCTAATTACTGAGCAATATTTACTTTACTATGTGTGACTCAAGCTTTTGACTGTGTAGAGGTGAATGCCACCCTCTGACAAACAAAACCACGGTTCCACTTTTGTAAGAGGTAAGAGGCCAAAATCAACGACAATCAGCATGAGAAGGTCAAAGTGACAGACTTAGTGCAAAGAGCTGTATTTTCGGTCAAAGAAACAGATGTAAACTGTATTATACATGTACTGTAAAGCGACTTAAAGTACTTAAATGCATTGGTCAGTCCTCACAAACTTGTATGCAACATCTGTCACTCGTCATATCAATCTTTCCACCTAAATGTTGTCTTCTTACTGCAGTTCAACTTAGGTAACAAGCCAACTGCAAAACAAATATCTAATCTCCCATGTGAGTCATTTGCTCAAAGTCCAACATGGGCCAAAGTAAAATGTTATTCTTTGTTTTGATGCAGGGTAGATATACCTTGAACACATCACCTGATAAGCCAGTGTGAGTATTTAGTAACTACGGTGGTATTTAAGGAGACTTGTGGTTAGGTTTTTTTTTCACTAGTGGAGTCGAGAGCTTTAATTTAAATTCTAATGTAACTTAGCGTAGTGATGGCAACAATGCTGTTTATTTGTTACTGTGAGCTGCCGGATATGCAGTGCAGACCTACACGCACTTTACATGTAGTGAAATGTCTCTTTCTCACACACATTCACACACAATGAAAAATACAGGTCATTCTTTTTCCAACGGCTTTATTTTCTCACAGTGCCAGTGTTTTGGATATTGAATGTCATGTGACTTACTGTGACTAGCCCCTGCTTTTTTTGATTTTGTGGTAACTGCACTGCAAATGTGAACACTTCAAGACAGAGCAAAGAGTCAAATATCCAACAAAATTAAATTTACAATCTATCTAGTGTAGAATTTACACTACCAGTAGTTATTTACCAATGGAGGGTTTACTCTTATTCCCTTGCTGACTAAACACAGTGTGCTGCCTAACAGATTCTATCATTTGTTACCAACAGAAGATTTTGGAACTTTCTGGGAAAACAGCAAATGTTTCAGTTTTGCAAATATGATCAAAATAGCCTACATGAATTAAGAAAATCAACCCTAATTTTGATGACAGCATTTGAATGATTTGTAATAGAGGAGGTTAATTCATGGTTTGAGACCCCACTGATTATGTTTAAACCATGGATGACTTTTCAGTCCAATAAGAATTGCTTGCCTGGCACATACGCCAAAAGAAGCTTCCAGCTTCTCTTCCGGGTTATGCAGCCCACTTAATATGCACAGTAGTGTTTCTCCTGCTGGCCCCGCCCGCGAATTCCCGCTTGGCCTATAGACTTTACATTGTGGTGACGTCACAGATTTTTAAATCGCTTTTCTCGGCTCGAGGAAAGTTTTACAAAAATAAAACCTCCACGGTTCGAAAACTCATAATAGAAAGAGTCATAACCGACCTTGTTTGCAGTTCGAGGTGTCCTGTCAACAGTTTTACAGATGTCTCTTTTACAGTGGTGGCCTATGGGGAAAGTGCTTTTTGGGCCACAGGGGAATTTTTTGCTGCAATACCGCGAGTGGCTGCTGGAAAAAATTGGAAGAAAGGCTGAGCTGCGGCGCCCTGTCAAGGTCTTATTATACATCCATGGTTTAAACACAAACCCTCACTTTTATCCCAGTTGTGTGCTACTGCTTCTCACACACACACACACACACACACACACACACACACACACACACACACAAAATCAAATGATAAATATTCTGAATGAATTTGAACAACAAATAAAGCTTGCATAATTTACAGGAAACAGTTTATGGTGTGACATATTTGCATGCCACAGTAGCCCTCATAAAATCAGAATACCCAAGCTATCTAAACCAGGGTTTTCTTGTGCATGCAAACACCGTCAGTGGAACACGGCTGTAAACACGAGCAGCAAATTCAACAGGCTTTGTGCAAACGATGTCTACACTTTCCACACAATGCCACACTCTCAATGGTGCTCTATTATGTGACAGACTCTATCGTACATCTCCTCACATGTTGCAGCACATTGTACTGTAGCACTGTACGTAAGCACAAACCCAGCAAGCCCCAGCATCTCACAGCAAAGCCGTGTCTTAGTGGTGAAGATCACGAGCACAACCAGGTGATAATTCAAATAAGTCACCTCAGAATCTCTGTCAAGCGAAGCATACATTTATATTGATGCTTAAGTCTTTCACAGGTGAGATGAGAAGCATAATACGCCCATCTCCTGTTACTTGAAGTCAACTTCTGCAGACGTTTAACACAGCAAATCCTGCAAATTCTTCCCTTGGTTAGAGGCAGTGAGTGATGCAAACTGCCACCATCAGGACAAAACACCAATCAGTTCCTCCTCGTCATTGTCCCCGACACCTTCTGTGGGGCTGTCACAGGTGGCCATGAGCCCCAGGCCCAGCTCAGCCAGCTCCTCGCAGCTCATGTCAGTCGTCACCATGATCTTAGTCTCCAGGCGGTTACACAGAGTCCTGTAGGAGGGCAAGGGGTATCCCAGCTCTCTCAGGCACTCGTAGCCTTTTGTGCCGACTGCACAGCGGATCTTCCGGGCCTTCAGGATAGTCTCTGGAGACCAGACGGCGCGCCGGGAGCGTTTGGTGAGGGACAGGGCGCGGATCTGGTCCTCGTACAGAAAGTTCTGGAGACCCTTCTCGATCCGGTCGAGCCGGTACAGACGCTTCTTCATCTCCTCTGCCTGACAGAGAAGAAGACGGTTTATTAGGGCTATTAATTGAATGTTCACACTCATCACACACACTTTCCTTTCTCAATGTGTGTACCTTAAAACGGCAGCTGCCCACATCAAAGCTAATGGAGCCAATAGATTATTAGAGCTAATAATCAGATAAGTAGGGGATGTAAGCTAACATGAAGTTAAAACACTAGAACTAGTGTAACAATTGTGTTACTTTTCTCACAAGATCTGGCCCAATTTAAGCTTTTGAAGAAAAGAGGGGAAAAAACAAAACAAGAAAGCACAGAGTAATTTGTTGAAAGAGGCTCCTGCAGCCATCCTACCTCCTTCTGTAGCCTTGCAGTGTGCTGCATCTCCTGCTCCAGCTGTTTCTTGAGGAGCTGACATTGTGTGCAGGGCTGCTGGTCCTCGGCAGTCCCCTCTGCGTCCTCCTCCTCCAGGCCCGCCAGAGGGGTGCGTCTGGCATAGCCATGGTCCCCGAAATTCAGCTCCTTCTCCACTACAGAGAAGTTTCTGGTTTATTAGGCTGTGATTATAGTCTATAGACACACAAGTGGCATGAGCAATCGGCCAAACCTGTTAAAACATTTTACCTTAGGGAGGACACAGAGCAAGCTATTGTAGATGCACCTTTTTTCTGGTTACTATCCACAATAAAATAATTCCCAAATATAGCAGCTTTAATTCATTTTTTTGGCCCCTAAGGAACAAAAAAAACCACCAAAATAAAGATACACAACCACAACATCTTATAAACATGTTACTGCTAACATATATTGCCTGCTTACACATCCAGCAGACATGGAACAACATAAGCATTTATTTGGAGTCGTGTGTCTGACCACCTGACAAATTCAGTCTCCTTTTAGCTCTGTTTTGGTCTCCACCAATTCCTGAGAAAAATATCTTCCTCCTGCTAAAAGCTTTGCTATGTTCATCAGCCGCCGAGTAACTTTGTGTGCCGTTTGATGCTGAGCACGTCAGGTTTTCAGAGATGTTATCAGAGCTTTTCTGGAGGACATGGATGACTGCAAGGTGTTGATGAGAGGGCCTGAGACGACCGTAAAACAGCTATGAGTTAAAAGTGGCTTAAAACCTCCACACAGCAGCAGAGTTTGGTGTTAACTCTCTGCGATTTCAGCACGATGAGCAGCAAGCCTTTCACATTACACAGCGTCATAAAATTTTAGCATAAAAAAGAACAATGATAAATGGAGGTTTAAGTTTCCGATTTGTTTCTTTCGCCCTGCTACTCTCTCATAATCTTGTTTTAGTTAGACAAATACGGAAGTCAGCTGCATCCATGTTTCTATCTACTATCTTGCACAAATATTCTTTAAAATTCAAACTGTGAAGTTTTGCACATTCCCTGGTAAATACTTTGCACATCCCTTCACACAACTGTACAGCTCTTTCATTTTTAAATAACAGTCATAATGTACATATTTTTTATTATTTTTATGATCATTTTTATATCTTAGTCAATTTTATATTTTATATTTATGCTTCTTGACATATAGTACTTGTTTTATCTTTCTTCATATATTCTACTTACCATGTTTATTGTTATGCACCAATATACCAAGGCAAATTCCTTGTATGTGAAAAACTACTTGGCAACAAACCTGATTCTGCTTCTGGTTTAAACATTGATCAAATTAAAATACATTTTTCATTGTCCAAATATTGACACAACAGTGACAGCCAGCATTGACTGAATGCTGTATACACGTTGTTGCAGTCCCAAGGCAGTCAACAATCAGTATCGAAGACCAGGGTCTACCCCAACAGTGCCTGACCGAGGAACTACGGCCAAGAAACTAACTTACTGGACTGCAGTTTCTGTGGTGGAACTACAAGTATCTCCACCTACCACGTCTAATGTACTACAAAATATTCAAGAAGAAATTTCGTTGCACGTTCAGTTACCTGGTTCAGGTTTCATGGGCAGCAGGATGTATGGGGTAGTGACTGCAGGGTAAGGAGGGTCTCCAATACTAAACAGAGTGGGGATGGCATTGGGCTTCAGCTTCTTTCCCCCGGCCGGAGACCTCGCTATCTCCTCAAATTGGCTCTGCTCAAAATGGTCCTTGAAGAAACAAGACAGGAATATGCATACACTTTACCCAACTAATGATACACAAAACACAAGAACATGTATTCAGTGAGAGCAAAGTTGATTAACAAAGCCAAGCATAGTGACAATCAACTGAACCCAGAAGATAATTTACCATTAAAGAATAAATAAATAAAACTGGTCATTTTTGATGCCTTGTCCTATCCAGTTTAATTTAGGGTCTTCTTCTTTTGGACTGATGCATGACTGCTTTAACGAACTAATATTAGGTCACAAACATAACAGACTCTGCCAGCCTCTGTGTGAACTTACCTGACAGAGTCTGGAGTGAGGAGTTGGCTCGAAGTCACGTCGACAGTTCACCACCCATTTCTTCTTACGGACGGGGTCTTTGGGGAACCTAAACAGCTGTTTGCCTATGCTGGTTGAATTGGAGCAGTTTGGAGCGGAGCAGCCACCCATTACAGCAGTTAAAACAAGCAGCAAAGCTAAATTTAGCAAACGTCAAGATAGCTTGGCTGGCAAATGAAGCTCAGCTGGGGATTTTAGTCATTACTTTTAGCTACTGCTTAAGTTACGCGGTGTAAAAACAAGAAAAAGTTACATTTGCATGAAATGTTAACTCGTGGAAACCGGAGTGCTGTTCTGCAGACTTTACATCGTATTTTATGGATGCACTTTAAAATACCTTATCAGAGATAAAATGTTTTTGACTTTGTTTGAGCCAAAATGGCGCACTTCGCCTCGATCGTTAAGTATAGTGACGTATTGTTTATATGTGTCTATCGTAAACGCCTGTCTGAAATTTTATTGAAAAACAAAAAGTCAAACAGAGAAGGAAATTTAAAATATAAAGTACAATATTTACGATACTAAAAACGTACATTTATTAATTTTGAAAATAGTGTGCTTACATTTAGAGGCAAACACCTTGTATTTGCGCTCAGGTAATAGTCCAACTACTATGGGTTTTTGTCACAGGACCCCGAGAAGCACGTTGAAATGTTTACGGTGGAGGCGCTGTTAGCTGACGAGCCGAATAAGTGAAAATAAATTCACAATTGTTAAAATTTATACCGAATGTATGAAGATAATATAAAAAAGTAAGAAACACGCAAGGGATCCGCATACAGCAGCTGATAATGAAAACCTTTGCAAGGTAGTTAGCTAAGTTAGCTAATATTCCAGGTAGCCGTCGGTAACTGCAGCAAACGTTTCTGGTGCGAGTAAGAGTCATTTGCTTTCTACACAAGTTGAGACAAACATGGCACCTTCACTGGTAGTGCCAGTAATTGATGTCCAGAATGATAATTTCAAAGAGCTTTGGCCTGCTATGGTAGTGGCCATTAAATCGTCTTCCTTCGTTGCACTGGATACGGTAAGTGCAGGTGTGAGTGAGTGTGTCTGTCCGACTACCATGCAACAGAGTCAAATGCACTCTTATGTACGTGAAATTAGCCGTAGTTTCCCCCTCTTACTTAAATTGTTGGCAGTGTGAGAGCGGAGGTGAGCTCCGACATGTAAACAAACTATACAATTAAGGCCGACTCTTTCAACACTAAATCCACTCCATGGCTCTTTTAAGGACACAGCGACAAAAAATAGAATTATGATAACGTAAAGCTCTCAGTGGACAGACTGAAAGCAATGCCACCCTAAAAATAAAATGGACTACATAAACATAAAGGAGAGGAGGATACAGTAGTAACACCGACACATACACACACACAACTCAGCCCTCCCTTTAACAAAATACCCTAAATAAGCAGATCTAACCTCTACTAGACTCAACATAATGTCATCACACATGTCATTGTAACTGCTTTGTCTTACTGTCTGTATGTTTGTCCGTTTTGCCTTTTCAATATGTCACTATGCCACATGATTTCATCTATGAAAAAGTAAAGCAGTAAGTGGTCCCTGTGTTGTTTTAGGAGCTGAGTGGTCTCGGGAACAGGAAATCCTTGCTGGCCGAGTGAGTAAAAAACATGAGTGGTCCTCTCTGCACTTCTTCCCAACACACACTCATCTGACATACTCTCAACAGGTTGTCATGCAAGAATCCGTGTGTGCAGAATGTGCAGTGCCGTGCCATCTCTTGCTGCTTATTAGTGCTTTTGTTTCTGTGATTTCGCCCTGACCCTCGCTGTCACGTTTCAGGTCTATAGAGGACCGATACAAAGCCATATGCCATGCAGCTCGCTCTCGCTCCATCCTCTCCCTAGGAATTGCCTGTTACAAGAAACTGGACTACAAGGTATAATAGGATGATGCCTTCTCCAATTAATACGTTTGGCCATGTACGCTTTATGAAATGATCATTATACAGTATATTTCTGATGAGCATGACACACACTGCTAGAAGAATGCCGATTAGATGGTTCTTACACAAACATCATCACGTCATGTCATTTTGCATATCAGATGAGAGAATTTGCCACTGCAGACTTGTTTAATAGGACGTGTTATGTCCTTTGCCTCCTCCTCCTTTTATCCCCCCCCACAGGCTGCAGACACATACCTGGTCCAGGTGTATAACCTCACCCTGCTGTGTTCAGAGGAGTACATCATAGAGCCCCAGTCAGTCCAGTTCCTGGTGCAGCATGGATTTGACTTTAACAAGCAGTACGCCCATGGAATCCCTTACTGTAAGGGCAATAATAAGGTGATGAGACTTACATGCTGTGTAGTTCTGAGCCTGGTCCTGAACCCACTGTGTTCTCTGTTGTACCTGCCAGTGCCCTTCTGTTATGCTGTGTCCTTTTCTACAACTTTGTTTGATCCAGCTCGCCCCGGGTCACCAGTACAACTTGTATCTTGTGACAGATGATCTGATACCGAATTATGTGAAAAGTTAGACAAGAATCATACCCTGGTCTCCTACATGGCAGCTCACTGGTCTCACCACTACACCATGTTGCGTTAGTTCCATAACTACATACAGTAGATATGATTTTGGCATTTTTGTAGCATGTTTTCAAAATGATTCATTTGATTATTCAGTGATCCAGTTCTTAACAGCGTAATGGGTCAGTCACTGGATTGATCTGTCAGACTATCCACTGATTTAGTATTCCACTCCTGTAACATTGTTAGACTCACGATGGACAGTTTATAAAAAAAATAGATAAAAATTGCTGCAGCGGAACCAGAGATATCATCTTTTTTATTCCACGCATTCTTCTTCCTTGTCAAAACCTGGCCCCTATGTTACCCACAATGCAACTCGACTGCCAACAGTTTGGTTGGAGATTTGTGTGTGATATGCTATCAGCGGTTAATGTAGCCTCAGAGATGCAGAGATGAGGAGCGGACTGCAGAGGTCTGGTAGACTCACTTCTTTCTAACTCCACCCCTCAAGGTTTTCTTCATTTTCAAATTTATAGTTATCAGCCTCAACGACGCTGACTCAAGTGACATCACTTGAGGCAATTTGTCAGACTTCACACAGCTCCGTCTGGAGCCACAAAAGGCTCTAAACAACTTTTCACATATGCAGTAGTACTCCTCAAGACCTGTACAGTACATCCTTGGAATAAATTATTTCTAAATTTGTGCTAATCCATTGTTTCTTTTTATTGTGACTGTTCTTGTTTATGGAATAATGCAGATTAATTAGCATTGGCATTTCTCTGCTTCATGCATCCCAAGGTGCACGCATCATGGCAGGAGTAATGGTCGTCTAATGGTACAGGCCACATATGATATAGGACAAGACACAAGCAGACAGAACTGAACACAATAGGAACTTTTAGACAAATATAACATGGAACAGGCCACTGCAAAGGATACTTGACCTTTCTCAGATGTTAGTATTTGATTTCTAGCTGTCTTTTCTCTCTCTGTCTTCTTTGTCAGGGAGGATCAGATGACCGGGGTGTCCACATCCGGGCCTTATTCACTGAACTGCTGCGTGCCAGGAAACCCCTGGTTCTCCACAACGGCCTCATCGACATGGCCTTCCTTTACCAGGTACCACCAAGTTATTATGTTTGCGGTTCCGTTTTCCGTTCTTTTTCTGATTTTTGATGTTAATTGTTAAGGCGGTATAGTGGTGCAGTGGTTAGCTGCAAGAAGGTTCTGGGTTCGAACCTGCCAGCCGTCTGTAGCCTTTGTGTGTGCACAGAGATTTCTCAGAGATTTCTCTGCTTGGACCGACGATGAGGTGGAACTGTTACTGAAAGTAAGTGTTGTAATTCGTTATTAATGTTGAATTAACTGCCGGTAGTCAAGGCTGATGTCATTTGTTTTCTTCTGGGAAAGGGTCACGTGATAGGGGCGTGACGAATCAGGGAAGGACACGTTGTGGCTGATAAGACCCAATCAGGAAGTGTCTGCATCATCATTTTAAAACGTGCTCACTAAACTAAACTAAACTCAAACTAAAACGTGGTCAGCAGCGTTTCAAAAGGCTTCGTTTAGGGGTTATAAAACACTGGAGTAGTGTGGAAGCTAGGTGTAAATGTAGCGAAAGTTATGCGTTTTAAAACAAAAACGTAGTAGTGTGGATGTAGCCTATGTGTCAGCCCTGTGATTGACTGGCGTCCAGGGTAGCCAGTCAATCAGGGTGTACCCCGCCTCTCGCCCAATCTTAGCTGGGATTGGCTCCAGCCCCCCATGGCCCTCCAAAGCACAAGCGGGTAGAACTCATGGATGAATGGATGAATGTAAATAGATTTTTTTCTAACTGGGTAAATAATAAATACTGAATAGTTCAAATCTGTACCTTTTTGTGTAATTTGTTGCTCCCAAGCTACGGCAAAACCTTTTGTACTCGTTACATCGTCTTACCTTGTCATTGTTGATAATTAGAGCTGCAAAGATTAGTCGACCACTCTTATTAGTTGATCACCAGAAAATTAGTCAGCAAAGATTTTGATAATTTATTGATTTATTGTTCAACAATTTTTTTTAAGCAAAAACGCCAAATGTTCTCCGGTTCCAGCTTCTCCTATTTGCTGCTGCTTTATTTACTTTCTTTTTATTTAATTGTAAACTGAATATTAGAGATGGGGAGAAAAAATAGATTCTTTTTTATTATCACTTTTATAGTATCAGGATTCTTTTATCAATTTTTGATTCCTTAATTGATATGAATGTATTAGATATATAAATATATATTAATACAGTTTATTTATAATGCATATATTAATATTTTATCTACTACTTTTGTATGCAAAAAATAAACTAGAGAGTGCACATGTGAAAAATCCTCACAATGGCTTTTGAACCTCATTCCTTTCTCACCGGATGCTGCACTTAATTTAAATTCGGTTGATTTTGTCTTTTTCTGCCAGAGTTTTTATGCTCATCTGCCCGAGCGCTTGGCCACCTTCACAGCCGACCTGTCTGAGATGTTTCCTGCTGGCATCTATGACACCAAATATGTCATTGAATTTGAGCTCCGCTTAACTGCCTCCTATCTGGAGTACGCCTATAAGAAATGGTGAGTATTGGTTTATAGTACAGTATAGACACACACACACACACACACACATAGTGTTTGATGATGATTGAAATTTAGTGAAAGTATAGATTTCATTGTTTAAAAAAAAGGCTCCGCAGCATCTGGATTGTTTACATGAACTAAACTCCTTTGGAGTAGATGGGAGAATACTGACGTTTTGTTCCTCTTTTATTCTCTTTGACTACTTTAATCTAATGCAGTCCCGATATAAGTCATTTCATATCCAGATAACGATACATATCACGACATAGCACATTTTCTGTAAATTCAGTGAATAAATAGTTTATATAAAATGATCACAAGGAAAGGCCTGTTTCTTGTTACATTTTGTTATACTCATATTTGATTATTTCCGTTCTTTTATTTAGAACCTTTGTGCTGTGGGCAAAAGCCTCTTGCAACATCTGAGTCTGGGGTTTGTTTTGAGCACTCGACCGTACTTTTGTTGCTCTCATCTGTAGACTCTCTCCGTACTGTTTGACATGATTCTTGCGCAGGTGGTAAAAGAGGTTAGTGGTGTTTGAGTCTGTTGTGGGGACCGGTCTGAGGCATAATTTGCAAAGTACGGTTTTCTGGACCGTGTCAGACCTTTTATACCCAAACCATGTCCATGCGACAGAATTAGCCCCTCTTTTAGGTGCGAGCTCCTCGTTTGGCTGGTGTCCACCTGTTCTGAATTACCCCATTCTGTGTCACGTTCACTCTCCTCCATGTTTGTTTGTGTTGCCTTCATTCAAATTCCCTGCCTGCATCCGAAAGAACGCAAAGCAAAAATATTGCTGTAAAGAGTGTGATTTGCAACACAACAAAATAAACGGTAGAGCTTAATATGAAACGATAGACGTTTTTCGATGTATATCGTCATATCGCTCAGCCCTATTTTGGCATTGTGTGCCTTTTTGAAATCATATGCCTTCATGGTGTTGGATATTGTTGATCAGCTACAGATTGGCCACTGCCATTACCCTTGTGTATTTCAACTTTTTTCTTACATGATCATATTTTAGATTTTTGAATTGTTTTTATGTATGTGGATGAATTGTTTGTGTGTATGTGCGTCAGATTTCCCCTTGAGGGACAAACAAAGTGTTTTGAAATGAATTAAATTGAATTGTTATGTCAACCCTAATGCTCAGGATGTCACAATGTAAGAAAATAATGGATGTGGCTGAAGTGAAGAGCAGAACAGAATGGCGTGTCCTCCACTGTGTCCATTATTTTCTATATCAGGGGTGCATTATTGTGCTTGTATCAAAAATAATGTCATAATGTCCTTCTCTGTTCCCTCCTCCTTCCAGTAAGCTAGATAACAGTCGCAGTGTGATCTCTGGAGGGACCGGACCTCATGTTCATGTAGAGTTCTGTCAGTATGCCGGACACATGTCCAGCTATGTGGACTACAGAGTGTGTCCAGTTGTGGTGTCTCCTGAGGGACAGACTGATATCTGCCAGCGCTTCTCTGTGAGTTTCTTTTCTTTCTTTTACTTTTTTACCTACAGGAATCTCTCAGTTTTACTAAAATTCTCAAGCTGAAGTGAAATTAAACAAGTGAAGTTCTTGAAATAAGCATTCAGTGCCTAAACTAAAGGTACAGTCTCCTTTTCCCTTCCTGTGTCTTTTTCTGTATCTATTAGAACAGACAAGCCAATTAGACTGTATGTATTTGTGTGTAAATATTGTTATTAAGCACCCTGTCTTTCTGTTTGTATGTGTTTATCTGACAGGCGTTTGGTTGGTGTCCGAATGGCACCCAGTGTCCTTTATCCCATGACACTGACCTGATCATCCTCCAGGACGAGAAGGGCATGGGGGACAAGAGGAAGAAGAGGAAGAGACAGAGAAACAGGAAGAGAGGTGGAGGCGAAGCAGCGGAGGCCTCCTCCATCTTTGACGGTGCCCCCGAGAACAAAATACCCCACATGGAGGTGGATCCCGAAGAAACACCAGACGACCAGGGAGAGGCTGCGCCGTGCCCAGAAGGTGGGCCTCTAATGGACAGTGACGGAAACACCCAACAGAATGAAGGAGAGAACATGGACAGCGAGGGGAACGGAGTGTGTGAAGACAATAAAGACTGCAGGAACTCTGCAACAACCGCCACAGCTGATGATGACAAAAACACAACAACCAACACAAATGATGGTGTAGAAAGCAGAACAGAAGAAGAGGAGGGAGGGAGAGAAAAGTTCAGTGACCACCCATCTAAGACTGACGATCAGAAGAAGAAGGCTGACCCAGGGACGCACCGGGCGGGGTTTGATGCCTTCATGACGGGATACATCTTTGCCCACTCGTGTACCCTCATCAAGAAGGATGGAGCGGGAGCTGTAGAGGAGAAGGAGCACCAGAAGGAGGAGGAGCAGACGTGGCTTCCTACCTGCCTCAATAAGGTCTACCTCAGCGGCAAGGCAGCTCCTCTCAATGTGGTTAAAAGCACCTTCTCCAAATCGTCCAAGGCCCATGTGCAGAAGATGGAGATGGTGTGGGAAGGGAGAATGTAGTGCCCACTGGGCAATTACAGTGTATACATGTGCAGGTTCACAATTAATTTGTTTAGCCATGCTAGCAGTGTTGCTCTACGGATAGCAATGTCAGTCCACCACTTTGGTCTGGACTGAAATATTTCAACAACCATTTGGTGGGGAATTTTGTACATACATACATGGTCCCCAGAGGATGAATCCAATTGACTTCAGTTTGATGTTTTGGTTCTTAATGAAATATCTTGACAACTATTGGCCTTGAAATTTGGTAGAGATTCCCATGTCCCCCCTCAGAATGATTTTGAAAAACCTTGGTGAGTCTGTGGATTTTTGACCTACTAATCAAACTGCCCAAAAAAAAAGGCATTTGTTAGTTGCAATTGTAAAACCAGCAATAAATTGCAATGCAGAGGCACCTATTTTAATTTAAAGTATTTCTAAGGTTTCTCTGGAAACAACCAAAGTGAGATAATGATTGATACCAGTATGCATTTATCTCACAGATTTTGTATCATTTCCTGTTTATGAAGTTACCTGTGGAAAATAAACAAATGCTCTTTAATAATGATTCTTTTGTCTTTATTTGATCTTCTGGGTTTATCTGGACGTGTGAATGGACAGTCCAAGGTCTGGCACTAACTGCAAATAATGCTGTAGAATGGCTGTGTGTGTTCAGGCTGTAAAGGTTACAGTAAAAAACGTAAATATAGTTATACACTAGTTCCCACTTATACAGTATCAGTAACCATGGTGCTGTATAGAAAAAGACTAGAGTCTACAGACATGCTAGTTGCTATTTGGAGCTGCTTAGGCACAGTGGTGCTTCGAGCTAAATGCTAGCGTCAGCATGCTAATGTTGACCATCTTAGTTTAGTATGTTAATAGGCTAACACTTGCTAATAAGCTTTTAACACAAAGCTGATGGGAATGTCAATGGTTTTGCAAATATTTAGTCATAAACCAAAGTATTGGACAAATTGAATTTCTGACCTGAAAAATTGTGTTAGACTGAAAGTTAAGGGATCACCAAAGTGATTACTATTCAACCTAACAGGGTCATGAAAATGTTTACCAAATTTCATGGAAATCATCCAATAGTTGTACATTTGTGTCAAAACCACAAATGTGAACCTCATGGTGGCAGTAGAGGAGAAGTCAGAGGATCACCAAAGTCATGAGTGTCTGTACAAAATTGTATGACATCAAATATTCCATCCATCCAGTTGTTGAGATATTTCAGTCTCGACCACAGCGATAGAGCCATGCTGGGCGCATGGCTAAAAGCATCACTAAACTTGAGGAATCACTCTGGTACTGTAATGTGCAAAATGGCAGGGTTTGTGTAGTTTGATAAGGTAATGCAGATGTGACTCATGAGCAGTCTAAGACCTTAAAATAATGCTTAGTGTAATTATAGCTGTAGACTTGTTACAGAACATTGACAGAGTGACAGTTCTTGGGAACTGGACGGGGATAAATATTCAGTTTTTCCCCCCAATAGTTAGTTTCAATACAAATCTTGCACAAGTTTTAACTGAATTCTGAACATCTGACAAACTGACACTAGAGTAGAGCAGTAAAAGTTGGGACTGGGTAGTTTAATTCCCCATACAGAGGATAAACCATTTGATCTTAGTAACACCATGACCTTTCCTCTGACGCCACCCTCAGGGCAGACTTCATATATTTTTTTAATCAAATCTTATTTTAGAATAGCAAAGTTTTTTCTCCATGCTTCATCCATCCATCCAACATTTCTTCTGGTGTGTACTGACCATTACAGAGCCACCAGCATGGCTGTCAACTTTTAGCTTTATTGTGTGCGTGTGTGTGAAGGAGGAGGCATTATTCTTGTTTGTGATGCTTAATTACTTGAAAGAGTGCAAGCACAATATTGCCCTGTGTATGAAAACTCTGATCTACATATCATAGTAGCAGTATAAGCCTTGCAAATAAAAGTATTATAAATCATGTATTTCTAAAATTCCTGTAACCCTTGGTTGATTACTTAATAGATCTGCTTTGACAGACATCTGTTGTTGACAATACAGCTCTCAGTTTGCTCCATTCTGAAGTGCTTCTAACCTGCCCGATGTGATCTTCCTCTTAAATCCCAGATTGTCATGGTTCCTCACAACTGTTGAATATGCAGTTCAGCTGCTACAAATTTAATGTTACCTTGTTGTAACCAACTGTTGTACAAGCTTCATGTTAACCCAACATCACTGAGGGTAAATGCTCTCACAGAACACAGGATCATTTTACATGTCTGAATTTTTCATTTTATTTGATTGCTTTCAAAATCGAAGCAGTCAAGTGTAGAAAGCCGGGTGCTGAAGGTGGTTCAGTGTGTTCACTGGACTGCTGTGGTGCTGGAGCTCCTGCACATCACATTGGTTGTGTGATGATGGCTTTGTGTGGTTTGGTTGACATCCACTCTCAGAGGCTCCAGGAATGCCAAAGACCCAGGAAGAGTCCTGCCCTTTGATATCAAAAGCAAGTCATGAATATGGATCCTTCTCTTGGTCTGCTGTCAGTGTCTCCCAAACTTCACTTATAATAAAGGACTATCAAGTGTCACAGATAGAGATTATTTGAGTCTAGAAAACATTTGTAGGCTTCCTCTTTGACACTATTGAAGCAATAGAACATTATTAAAGAAGGTAGCTGTAAGAATTATCATTAGCATGTTCATTTTAGCTCGTCACCACTTTATGTCGCTTTTGTAATCAAAGGAATAGTTCAACATTTCGGGAACTATGCTAATTCACATTCTTACCGACAGTTAGTTATGAGATGAGAAGATACCACTCTCATGTCTGTGCTGTAGGAGCCGGTTAGCTTAGCTTAGCATAATTGTCTGCAGATTGTCGTTTTAACAGTTGAGTTTTGTTTTTGTTTTTTTTTGTTTTTTTTACAAATTAAACAAATAAGATATGTGTTAATTAGCGAACTTCAGAGGTGCTGGATTTTGTTACCTTTGGACAGAGCTAGGCTAACTGTTTCACCATTTTCCAATCTTCATGCTAAGCTAAACTAACTGGCTGCTGGCTGTAGCTACATATTTAATGTACAGACATGAGAGTGGTATCAATCTTCTCATCTAATGCAAGAAAGCAAATAGGCGAATTCCCCAAGATGTCGAACTGTTCCTTTAATATGCAGCTTGCTTACTTAGTCCATCTTGTCTTGTGGTCAGCCATCTCTCTGACCTGGTCGGAAGTAAGCTAGCATTTATTTTTTGTCAAGGACACCCAGGATGTACTGCAGGAAGGTTGAGTCTGTTAAAAAATGTATAATAACAATGATGTAATTCAAAATAAAGTATTACGAAGTGAGTAGGATAAATCCTCTTTGAATGATTAAATAAGTGACAAGACTTGCAGGAAACATCTGTTTAAGTTATTAATTATAACCATACCTCTGTCTGCTCTCCAGCTTGTCCTGTGGTCAGTCATCCTTCTGATTGGGTCAGGACTAGCATTTCTTCTTTGTCGTCATGGAAACCCTGGATGTATTGCTCACCTTCTACTGCAAACAGCAGCAGCTCAGGTGGTAGAACAGAAAAATATAAATAATGGTTTGTAAGACAAGAAATCTGTTAATTGTTGAATAAGCCATGATATGTGCATAAACAGATGCAGCATACAAAAAGTAGCTCGTTAACACAATCACATACATTACATTCTTTGTTAAACCTATTGTAGGTCACTTTCTGTCTAAGTCAGAAACTCCTTTATGTCCACAGTGAACAGCAGCAACTCAAATAAAGTAAAACAAGAAATGGTTAGAAAGAGTAAACACATTACTTTCTCTTATTTATATTAAAGCATGTTCTTGGTCACTTTACAAGTCACAAGCTCATACTCACCTTTATTGTCCACAGTGAACAGCAGCAGCTCAGGTAGAGAACAATATATAATGGTTAGTAAGACAGGTAAATAATCTTTGGATTACTAAATAATTGATATTATATGATAATCAGGTGTACCATACAGTATGTAGCTACTTTACACAATAATATACTGTACAGTACTTTCTCTGTCTTTACATCGCAGCCTATTCTAAGTCACTATTGTTACAAGTCAGAAGCTCACATACTTACCTTTTTTGTCCACAGTGAACAGCAGCAGCTCAGGTGATGGAGTAAGATGGATAGTAAGGAAAGACCAAAAATGGTTAGTGAGTCATTTAATTATTCAGGAAGTTATATGAATTAACAGGTTTACACCTCACATACATTACTTTTTCTGTAACCTATTCTAAGTCACAGTTTTCACTTGTCAGATACTTGTACTCACTTTTTTTCGTCCGTATGAAGTGAATGTCCATAGTTCAGGAGATCCTCTGTTGGTGGGTTGATCTCAAGGTTCTTCTATTGGCATATATGCCACTAAACTTCAAACTGCTCGTGTAGAGCAGGTCAGCGTGGTGCTGATTTTTGCCTGCCTCTGAAGAAAGATGTTTATTTTCTTCTTGTTTTGGTAGCTTTCCCTCCATTTTCTTCTCTCTCCTGTGCAGTGCAGTCCAGTCACTGCTAACTCTAGTGTTGACCTGGGGGAGGACTGCTGACAGCCATGTGCTACCTCCGTGACACATGGTGTTGCCAGCCATTCCTTTTCATCTGCCGTCAATGAGCTTCACTGGGAGGACATGACATGTGGAAGGTTCAAGTCAGCCACCCCCAGTTCCACCGCCGACTGTGCAGACCCCAGACCAACCAGTAGGAGTCACTAGTGTGGTGACAAGGAACATTGTGTTCACTGTCCTGCCACATGCAAAGGCTACGTGCACGGGGTGTCGACAGCCCTGCCAGACGCAAGGGCTACCTGGGCAATTGCTGGCCCTGCCAGACGCAAAGGCCAGCCCTCAGGATGAAAGAAAGGTCGAACCAGCCACCGTGCCAAAATGTGAAGATGTCGCAAATAGGCCCCAGTGCAAGACGCTACTTGGGGTGTCTTCAGTCCTGCCAGACGCAGGGCTGTTCACATGAATACACGACCAAGAGGAAGGTACCTGCCCTGCCAGATGCAAAGGCTACATGCATGGGGTGTCGACAGCCCTGCCAGACGCGAGGGCTACCTGGGCAATTGCCGGTCCTGCCAGACGCAAAGACCAGCCCTCAGGATGAAAGAAAGGTCGATCCAGCCACCGTGCCAAAATGTGAAGATGTCGCAAATAGGCCCCAGTGCAAGACGCTACTTGGGGTGTCTTCAGTCCTGCCAGACGCAGGGCTGTACACATGAACACACGACCAAGAGGAAGGTACCTGCCCTGCCAGATGCAAAGGTTACATGCACGGGGTGTCGACAGCCCTGCCAGACGCAAGGGCTACCTGGGCAATTGCCGGTCCTGCCAGACGCAAAGACCAGCCCTCAGGATGAAAGAAAGGTCGATCCAGCCACCGTGCCAAAATGTGAAGATGTCGCAAATAGGCCCCAGTGCAAGACGCTACTTGGGGTGTCTTCAGTCCTGCCAGACGCAGGGCTGTACACATGAACACACGACCAAGAGGAAGGTACATGCCCTGCCAGACGCAAAGGCTATGTCTGGAATCACTGGTCCTGCCAGATGCAGAGGCCAGTCATCAGTGACAAAAAGGGTCACAGCTCTGATGATTCCAGGAGGATTGTCAGCCATGTAGAGCATCATGGAATTAGTCTGAGTCACTCTCATCAGACCACCTCGGCCTCTTAGCCGGAGCCTGCTCCTCGTTGCTCTCTTCTCTGCTCCTTCTTGTGGACGAGTGGAGGCCAGAAGTTGAAGGAGATTGAAGGTCTTCTTCCAGAAAGCTTTCACTGCTGAGGGATCCTAGAGACTCCCCTGAGGAGAGTGGCCCTGCATCACCAAGACCAAACACCTCAAGTTCAGGGATCTCAATCCTAACCTCTTCAGCCACACCAGCATGACCGATTCCATAATCAGGATCAGCATTAGGGAAAGCGTGAGCGAAAACATGAGCAGCAGCATAAACAAAAGCAAAAGGGTCAGCATGAGGATCAGCAGGAAGAAAATCCAAAAGATCAGCAAAGGGGACGTGAGGAGGAGCATGGCGAAAAGCAAAAGGATCAGCATAAGGGGGAGCGAGAGGAAAAGCACGAGGAGGAGCATCAGGATCAGAGTCAGCATCAGAATCAGCATCAGGACCAGAATAAGAATCAGCATCAGAATCAGCATAAAGATCACCATGAGGGTCAACAGGAAGAAAAGCAAAAAGATCAGCAAAAGGGACGTGAGGAGGAGCATGACGAAAAGCAAAAGGATCAGCATAAGGCGGAGCAAGATGAAAAGCATGAGGACGAGCATCAGGATCAGAGTCAGCATCAGAATCAGCATCAGGACCAGAATAAGAATCAGCATCAGAATCAGCATAAAGATCACCATGAGGGTCAACAGGAAGAAAAGCAAAAAGATCAGCAAAAGGGACGTGAGGAGGAGCATGACGAAAAGCAAAAGGATCAGCATAAGGCGGAGCAAGATGAAAAGCATGAGGACGAGCATCAGGATCAGAGTCAGCATCAGAATCAGCATCAGGACCAGAATAAGAATCAGCATCAGAATCAGCATAAAGATCACCATGAGGGTCAACAGGAAGAAAAGCAAAAAGATCAGCAAAAGGGACGTGAGGAGGAGCATGACGAAAAGCAAAAGGATCAGCATAAGGCGGAGCAAGATGAAAAGCATGAGGACGAGCATCAGGATCAGAGTCAGCATCAGAATCAGCATCAGGACCAGAATAAGAATCAGCATCAGAATCAGCATAAAGATCATCATTAGGAGGGGCATGAGGAGCAGCATGAGGAAAATAAAAAGGATCAGCATAAGGGGGAGCAAAAGGAAAAGCATGAGGAGGAGCATCAGGATCAGTGTCAGCATCAGAACCAGCATCAGGACCAGAATAAGAATCAGCATCAGAATCAGCATAAAGATCATCATTAGGAGGAGCATGAGGAGCAGCATGAGGAAAATAAAAAGGATCAGCATAAGGGGGAGCAAAAGGAAAAGCATGAGGAGGAGCATCAGGATCAGTGTCAGCATCAGAATCAGCATCAGGACCAGAATAAGAATCAGCATCAGAATCAGCATGAAGATCATCATTAGGAGGAGCATGAGGAGCAGCATGAGGAAAATAAAAAGGATAAGCATAAGGGGGAGCAAAAGGAAAAGCATGAGGAGGAGCATCAGGATCAGTGTCAGCATCAGAATCAGCATCAGAATCAGCATGAAGATCATCATTAGGAGGAGCATGAGGAGGAACATGAGGATCAGCATGAGGATCAGCATACAGATAAGCATGAGGAGCAGCATAAGGGAAAGCAAAAGGAGCAGCATAAGGGAAAGCATTAAGAAAAGCAAAAGGATAAGCATAGGGGAAAGCGAAAGGAAAAGCATAAGGAGCAGCATGGAGTTCAATGCCGTTGTTCAAAGGCCAAAAGAAGCCATCTGAGGAGGAAATAAGTATGAAAAAAAAGTCACATTTTGCACTTTTTAGGCAGAAATTAGGTTTAAAGGCCTCATTTACCTACACTAAATGTGAATGCTGTTCTACACCAGATGCATCACAAGCACCTTGTAGAGAAGCCACCAACACACCAGGTGCTACTACCACCTTTAAAAGTGACATCAAATATTGTGCAGTTCTGCTACTGTTATTTTGAACACATGACAGGCAAGCCCCCAGGAAGAGCGCCAGGCTTTGAAGCCAATTTGACATAGTGGCCAAACCGTGTAATTACAACTTCACGTGATGCACACTGGCCCCACTATGAACACTTTAATAGCCCTTATTTAAATCATTATGTCCTAAAAGTTGTAAAATGCATAAATAGCCGAATCCAGAGTTATAGAGTGACTACTATTCTGTGAGTGAGCCTGAGACGGAGCGGCTGGGAGGCGGGGCTAAAGGAAGCGCTAGTGCGCGTGCTCCAAGACCCATGAGACCTAGCGGTTTGGAGGCGGGGTTAAAGGAAAAGCTAGTGCACTTGCTCTATGGGCCAAGAATGCGGAAGCTATGTGGAAGATCTGGGTAATTTTATACCCGGGAAGTTGAACTTTTTTGGCTTCATGCGCCACTGAGCAGCTTTTATAGGAATGAACTGGGCCCCGCCTCCGACACTGTATCCAGTTCTCTTTATACATCCATGATGACAGGATGAGAGTCATGGGATGCTGCCTTCATGCTAGAATAAAATGATGTTCTAAAGAAAGGACTGTAACCCATAAAGGACATATGTGATACACATGTTTTGGTCCACCTGTGAGCCATGCCATAAGCAAGCTCAGGTATAGCCAATTCATTGTAAGTACTTTAATATTTATATATACTTTAATTTTCCGGTCTGTGCATATAAATACAGACGCGCCTAATGTACCTCGTCAGCCTCGTGTGAACTGTGTTTTTCTAAGATGTCACCTCTCCAACACCCTGATTTACAACAAACTGTGTAAATTACTGAGATATTAGCCCGATAATCAGCATTACTGACAGTGGTGGCATAATTATTCAGATCTGTTACTTAAGTAAATATAGCAATGCCACAATTTAAAAATACTGCACAAGAGTTGAACAAAAAACTCTTCCATTCAAAACATTGCTTACAAAAAGTACACAAGTATTCTCAGCAAAATGTACTTAAAATATCAAAAATCAATGTACATATAATGCAGCAGGATGGCCCCTTGTGAGTGATGTATTATCATATTATATTATTGAATTATTACTACTGATGCATTAACATGCAGCCTTTGGTAAATGGTAAATTGCTTCCCTTATTTAAACTAGCAAGGCATCATATTTTGTAATGTGATCAAATGTCTTAATGTGCAATGTAACAAGTGATTATAGCTGTCACGTAGCGTAGTGGAGAACAAGTAAAGCAGTATAAAATGGAAATAAGGAAGTTTCGATTAAAGTACAAAAACTCTGAATATATCTCTGAGTATTGTACCACTACTACCTGGACGCAGGACGCACACAGTCACTGCATGCCAAACCACTCTGCTCCCTCAAACCTCAAATCCCAAATCACATCTCAGTACATTATGAAAATGATGAAAATAGCAACATGTCAAGAACAAGCTCTAAGAGTGATGACTGAGCACTCTGGCTGTAGGTCATTAACAGACAGACAGTTATGGTTCACTTTATCTCCTTCACTCATCATGACAACATTGATCTTTTGCTGCGTTTTGAGTCATTTCTGAACATTATACTTAATTCATCTGATAAACTTTGAACTTAAAATGACTGATAACAACTCCAGATGCATTTGAAGCAAAACTACAACAATCACACCAAGCAAACTCAACTATCCACACAGAAGAACAGGCCCTGGTTTGTTTACACCTGCACGTTCTGCTCCTAAAAGTTCCATCGTCTCCATGGTGCACAAGAAAAACTCATTTTTTAGCATTATTCGAAAAATGGCCCGGTCGCCATCTTTTTTCCTAAACTGTCGACGACAAATTTGGAAAAATTGATCCCCTCAAACCAAAATAACAGTGTTTTCAAACCACTACACCATTGTTAACACATTCTGCACCTTTCCCGGGACAATCCGTACATTTCCACCGTCTCATATTCATTTAACACCGAGAAAACGTCGTGTGTGCGTCTGTTTCCATCAAAACTTGGTTTTTCACACAGTTCGACTAAATGTCCATCTTTAAATTCAACAATTTACATTAATTAAGAACTAATTTTATTCTGAAAGATGTTTTTAAAGCTCTCAAAAACATTAATGAATAAATTAGGTGTGATATTAGAAGATGTCTTACCTGCATAGATGAACCGCTCCTCCAGGGGGGGTCCGTTAAAAGCCATTTCCCCAGCAGCAGGTCACTTTTACAATAAAGTTTTCCTCTGGTTCAGTTCTCCAAAAAAATAAAAATAAAATAATAATCAAAAAACAAATAGTTTTCCAATAGTTTTCCAGGCGATCAGCTATCCAAGAGTTCGGCTTCCAGCAGACAGGTTTTGCAGGAGGTCAACGTCGAGTCAAGTCCAAGCGCAAATGAGAAATTGCAAAGCCCTGCACCTCTATATATATATATCACCTCGGGACACGTCACCATTCTGTTTCCATGACTTTTACTGACGCACGTGCGTGCGCGTGAGAGAGATGATTTACAGTAAATGGATGATATTAATTATTGGACTTCTGCGTGATTAGTGATGTGTATGATCTTTCATTGCCTCTATAGACTGCAGCACCTGAATGCGTCTATATAATGATAAACACACGTTTGCAACTTGTTTATTAATTCATGATACATGTATATTGCAGAGGCAAACGCGCCCTCAATGTTATGTTTATTTGCGTTTCCATCTGCTCAGAAAACATTATTTTCATGGCTTTTTGACAAAAAGGCGCACACCCAAGACCTCTCCATATTCGCAAAAGAAAAAAAAAAGATGTGCATTTGACCGATTGTTATCAATTCTGTCAGTCACAACAGTTTGTAGAATGTAGGCCTACAATTAATGTGCAGGTAATAGCCTACCTGTAGGATCAGCAGCAGGAATATGTGTGTTGCAGCTACAGTCTGCAGTTTTACGCACGGCTCGCACAGTGGGTACCTTCATTTATTAGGTCTAAATCTTCGGACACACCGGGATCTAGTGGTTAATTTGACCGTTGTGCTTTTGTATGAGCTGTTCTGCACAGATACCAAGTTTATACATTGAGATCATTTATATAGCGGCCGAGGTTTTTACTTCAAGCAAATCTCCTCTGGATCATCCAAATGGATTCTGTCTGTCAGCAGGATTATTACAGAGAGAGCTCATAAGTGGCCGGACTGCCTTTCTCATGTGTCTAGAGGTATTATTATGCACTTGTTCCTAAATATGAGTAACTAAATGCAACCTTAACCTTTCAATATTAAAAAATAAATATATAGTCAAAAGTAAAAACACGTGTTAGTTGTCTTAAATAACTGTGTGCACCTCATGTACACAGTGACAGCAGTTTCTCTCTCTTTCTCTCTAAATTTAACATCTAGCTTTGACGTCACATTTGGGATGATGCATAATAAATTTGGGATGCTGTATATTAACACGTTCAGTATAATATTCAAAATATTAATATGCTGCCAATATACTGCTTTTATATTTTAAATTACATTAGTTTGTCGTACTACACCTGCAGATCTACCAAAACAAAAGCAATTAAAGGGGCATTTCAGGATATACACTATGGAACATAAACAGAATTGTGTGTGATTTGGTTTCTGATATGTAAAGTTTCTCTTTTTTCAAACTATTTAAACCACTAATGATCAATTAAATGCGTATTTGGAGTAGAAAAACATGTCCAAGCTCTGGATACCAGTAAAGCAGAATTTAACTTCTTATTTTTATTTCAACTGGTTTTTGTTAAGTTTTCAGTGAGAGAGAAAGAAAAAAAGAAAAGGTAACAAAAGAGCCGTACATGGATCCAATATCCTGCACACCATGAATTACTTGTGTTTATAGTGGCAACAGAGGGAATGGATAAAATTAAAATAGGTAGTACAATTGACAAGAAAATAAATAAATAAATAAAATAAAGGAGGGTGGAGAGGAGAGTGGTGGTGGGGGGCCACTAATCTACAGTGTTTGCATCAAATTTGGTTGCATAATAATCTAGAAAGAGGTGCCAAGTTTTCTCAAACCTTTTCAAAGAGCCCTGAACTGTGTATCTAATTTTTTCTACCTGACATTACTTCACAAATCCAGCATGAGTGAGATGACTAAGCCTGCTGGCTGGTAATGTTGAGAATGCCATTAGATCTGATTGATGTCTGGATGCCCTGCTGTTGCTAGGGACAACCCCAAATATTGCGAAAACAGGATCTGGGTCAATATTTATTTATTTATTATTTTTTTTTTTTACATATGTAGGAGAATGTGTTAAAAATCTCCGACCAGAATGTATACAATTTTGGGTATGTCCAAAACATATGGCCTAAAGTAGCATGGGCCTGGTGGCATCTGATACAATTCGGGTCTGAACCAGGATATATCTGGGCCAGTTTGGCTTTACAGAAGTGCAGACGGTTAAGTATGTTAAACTGTAACAAGCCGTGCCTAACACAAATTGAGGATGTATGTATTCTTTTGATAGCTCTTCTTCAGAGAGCTCTGCATCCAGGTCTAGAGAATAGCATTGCATTTCCTGAATATCACTATACATATAAGCGAGACACATAGCCTGGTAGGTAGGGCTTAATCTGCAGACACTCATCAAGTGGACTGGCCGGTGGTTTGGATGGAATGTTGAGAAGTGTGTACGGGTAAAATCACAGATTTGTAAGTATCTGAAAAAATGGGATTGTGGTAAGTTGTACTCTTAAAATGGTCAAAGGAACCAAACAGCCCATCAGTGAAAAGGCCCGCCACACAACGTATTCCCTTCCCAAACCAGTTCTGAAAAATTGCATCTATCAAGGAAGGTTTAAAAAGAGGGTTCGAGGTAAGAGGCATAGACACCAGAACCTGCATGTGGCCGAATTGGGTCCATATACGGTGTCCCTCACAATAGGATTATCTGTATGATAGTTATGAAAGCTAATCTGTATTAGCTGAGGTGACTTGTGAACACGCCTGCTGTTCCATTTAATATTCATTTAATATCATCAGAGGTAGGATTCTGTTGCTTTCCCCCCCTTTTTCCCCATTTGATTGTTTTTTGAAAGTGATACCTTTAATTGAATCATTCTGGTTTGGAGATAGTACTAACTTACACTCAATATTACCAGCTTAATGCAGACTGGACTCAACAAAAACAGAACAAAAGTAAAACTGTAGGCCTCTACACGCACAGCACTCATACCAGCATGTTGTTAATTTATATTGGGATATAATTTACAAATAAAACCTGATCTTAGTAGACATGAATAGGTCAATTTCCATTTTCACTGCAGGTAAAGAGCATACTGTAATGCAGTCAATCAATACAAGAATTACTTTTTGCAGATATAATTTTTATGGAACAGAAATATGGGCTAACATGGTGCAATAGACCCCTTTCACATCAGACATTTTGACTTGTCAAAGCAGGAAAAGCACAGGTGAAATGTATAACAATAGTTATGGCTGCATTCCATTTAGCAGAGCCATTTAGAAGGCTCTGGTATTGTGTATGCTCACTCAGTGACATGGCTTACTGGGACACTTAATGGAAAGGAGCCATCCATGTTAATGTTATTACTTACACCTGTGCTTTTTCTGCTTTGAGTCAAAATATTTGCCGTGAAAAGGGGTGTATTACACGCCAACAGCAGGAATTTAAATGAAATACTTATTTTGGCAAACGACTATTGCCAAACTTACAAACTATAGATTTGTGGAGTGTGATTCAGTATTTTATCAATTTGAACGACATAATACTATTGTACAGAGGGGGGCGGTATTGTAACATTAGCTGGATGCTATCCGCCGTTCAACAATACAAAGAAGAAGAAATGCTCCGGACAGTCCAACGATCGGTCTGTCTGTGCTATTTATTCCAAGCTGGCATTGTTAAACTCTTATCTATCATCCTTTTTACAACAGCCAGATGAACCAAACATTAACGCTAGAGAACAACAGCTGATACTCTCGCATAAAGAAATGGCAGACGATGAAATAGACTACAATATCGTGTTCCCAGATGCAGGGACGTCGGGTGAGCATCATTTCATTGTACTGTATGTTCATGCCTCAGTTAGCTTAGCGTAACGTTACACCATGCTAACATTATCCCACAAAGAAGCCGTGAAAAAATGTAATTCTGCTGACTGTTAGCTCAGCTTGCTAGCTTAGTTTAGCTTCGCGTGCACTGGCGGCTTTGGTAACGTGCTGTTTTTATCGCCTGGTTTGTTTTCAGAGAGACACTGGCAGGGGACAAAGGAGCCAGTTGTGATTCTGCTGGGCTGGGCTGGCTGCAAAGACAAACACCTCTCCAAATACAGCTCCATCTACAATGAACAGGTTCAAACTCAATAAGATAAATCTCACAAGACATTCTGTGTGACATTCTGTTTGGCAGCATTGTGGCATTATAGAAGTGTATATAGAAACCTGTCAACTCATATATCTACTTCTTTCATTTTGTCTTGCTTTGTTTTCTTCACCTTTAGGGATGTGTCACCATCCGCTACACAGCTCCCTTAAAGACGGTCTTCATCTCAGAGTCGTTTGGCTACAAGGAGCTGAGCAGTACGGCCCTTAAGTTGCTGGAGATCCTCTATGACTATGAGGTAGAGAACAGTCCCATTGTCTTTCACACATTCAGTAATGGTGGCTTCATGCTGTACCGTTACATTATAGAGTTGTTGCACAGTGACAAACAGTTCAGCTCCCTGTGTGTGATTGGGGCTGTGGTGGACAGTGCCCCAGGTAGTGGGAATGTCCGTGGGGCCCTGCGCGCGCTGACGGCCACCCTGGGGCCCAAAATAAGTCCTGTTTTAAGGTATGTCCTCTTAGCCCTCTTTGCAGTGACTGTTTTCCTGTTGCGAGTCGTGCTGTACCCTGTGACCAAGTACATCCACAAGAACCACTATGACGCGGTGCAGGAGAGGCCGCCTGCCTGGCCTCATTTCTACCTGTACTCCAGAGCTGACCAGGTGATCAGGCACAGGGACATCGAGCTGTTTGTGGAGACCCTGAGGCAGAAAGGTGTCCCAGTGGACAGTTTTGATTTTGTTTCCAGTCCCCATGTTGGTCATTTTCGTGATTTTCCCGAGCAGTATGCTCTTAAGTGCCGCGATTTCCTGGTTTCTTGCATGAAGGACTTGGAAGGGACCGAGGTAAAGAAGAGACAGAGGGTTCAGATTCAATGAAACTTGGAGACAAACTCACAAGATTTTGCTAACCCTCTGTTAAGCAGTCTTTTCCAGATTTTTTTGAAGAGAGGTGAAGGAAATCAGACAACTTAGTTCTTCTCAGTGGTCTGAAAAAATCGGTTAGAAAATGAGCCCGAAGATTTTTGCAAGACAGCTGGAATCTGAGCTGAACTAGTACAAGATCTTGGCAATGTTTTTCCGTCCCAGTTCACCATTATGGGAAGGTTCCACATTGCGCTTAATCTGTGTCTGGAAAACCAGACATATGAAACACTGTAATTCGCATACTTCTAAAGTGTGTGGCCCAAAGGCCTAACCCTGCCTACTCAAATGTTTTTGCAAGTCTTATACCGTATGTAAAAATAACACTACAAACTATTGCTATACACTGGAAAATAAATCCTTTAGGATAATTTAAATGGTATTTAATATTGCTGTGAAATGTGATGCATTGTAGATTAGTAGTAGTGATTCTAAAACTGAGGCTGGGTATTGGAAAAATAATAATATTTATCTTCTATTTATAAAAGAAGATCCATATTTAGTATTTATATTAGTATTTATGATTTTAATCTCAAAATTTCATTAAAATGAGATCACAAGGGTGCTTACAATGAGGACAACTGTCAAAAATTACAAAGACTAATCACATAATATGTTGTTTAAAAAAAAATAAAAGTCTCAAAATTGTTGCCTTAAACGGTAAATGTCTGTTTTGAATTGTTTTTGGTCCAGAAATTGTAGAATATCCAGCCCTAATATGTCATATACAATTGATTTAGTTCAAGGAAAAAGGTGATTGACAATGAATGTATATTCCCAGCACAACTATAGTGTTCTTTCTAACTGACGTGCCTTCAATAAATCCGAATGCTCATAAAAAGTGTGACAGCCTCTTTATTTTGAATAATTCCAAATGCTCCTTGGAAAATCAAGAAATTGAGTGTCACTCTAGATGCACTAGGAATGTAGGTAAACATCCCTAGTTCTATTATAAAACATACTGGTGTTGTATAACGTTGTGGGGAAAGGGTTAGGATTGCTGCCAATCGTGGTGTATCATCAACCTCTGAGCTAACATTGTCTGGGTTTGCAGATTATTCCTTAGTGATATCAGTCATAGTAAAAAACATTCCTGATAGGAGTGTGTTTGACCTTTATTCCAAGAGCTACGGAGTTGTTCCAAAATCAGATGAAAATTAATTTTGAAAACACAATATCTCAGCCTCTGATTAACAGTTCAGTGAGTCAGTTGACTGATCTCCAAAATCAGGGTTCGTACAAAGTCTTGGAAGTTTGGAAAATGCTTAATTTTAACCGTTACGTTTTCAAGGTTAGGAATATGCTTGAATTCGAATATACTCCTTGAACAATGCTTGGATTTTCAACATAATCTGGTGTTTCATCATCTACACAATCACTCATGGAAACCAAAAACCTTTTAATATTTGAAATGAAACGATTGTCGTCATATTTGTTTGTTGTCTCCTGGCATTTATAGTAACAATTTAGATGTGATGATAAGGCTGCGAGAGTCTGGAAATATTTGGTTTAGGTACCTTGAAAGTGCTTGAAAAGTGGTTGAATTTTACTCTAAAGCTGTACGAACCCTGTAAAATACATGGATGAAAGATGGCTGCCAAACAAAGTGAAATTCAATTCAAATTGCAGTGACGTTCTCACTCAGAAATGCTTGGTGCAGCAACCTAATTCCAAAAATGATGCAATTAATAAGCTGATATTTTTATTTTGTATTTGTTTAGAGTTCTTATTAGTAAAATTCTTCATCAAAATATTATTTAGCCACTATTAGCCGGCTCTACTATTTGCTGTATTGAGCTAAAAATGCGCCATGGATGTGTCATGTTCATGTGTACTGTGGACCTCTTTTCTCCCTTGCAGCAGGGGTATAAAAACATGAAGTGTATCCTACACTAATCCGACACAAAATGTGGTAATACTGGTCTACAAATGTATGTTGACATTTTAGTTTAAAATATAAAGTGAAAGGTAGGTTGTACAATGCTGAGCCGTGGACAGGGTGTAGTTAAAACACAGCACTTTTACCAATTAGGGAAAGTTTATCGCAACTCTATTATTATGATATTATACTTCAGTTGATCTCTTGACTTTGTTCCTTCACTGATGACCAGAAGGACTCACTTTGTGTATGTGATAAACTTTCTCTCTAGAGGGCTCACTGAAGGGAAGACATCAAGACAAGGTGTCTATGTGATCTCATACCCAGAGGCAGATAAAAGTCCAGCCATTTCCCTTCCACTCTCGTCATGAGCCATCAGAGCCTGTTTGAAGAGCGTGGCTCTGAATTGGTCCAGCAGGGATGGTTATTGAATGTCTACGACATGTCAGATTTGACATTTGGGATAGCGAGGGGTTGGCATTTGTCTCTGCGCCAGGCCCGGCCCTGGCACTTCATGTATCATGTGGAGCTGCTTGGAGGAAAGGGAGAAAGAGGAAAGTTTACATATCGGCATAGACAGATGAACATCGCTTACTGGAGTGCATATGAGACAGGCTGCCCTGATCCTCCATTGTTTCAGTGATGTGGGAAGTCCTCAATGGTCGCCATGTTTACTCTGAATATCAAAGTGATACACAAAAGCTGCTGTTTTTGATTTATCTTTGATTTTTATTCATTTACATTACAGAAAGACGTGTCACAGACTACATTACTACGACCTCAGGAACATCTGCAAGATTAGAAATTTCACGTTTTTGCCATTGAGAACAACAATCACATTTAGACGGTACTGGAACAAGTTTTCCGATCCTTTACTTGAACGAAAGTAAAGGGAAATATTACATTTTAAAAATAATCCATTACAAGTAAGCTTACTGTAAGTGTACTTCAGCAAAGGTAGAGATGTATTAGCAGCAAAGTATGTATTATTCAAAATTGTCCCTTTATTTTATACATATTATATGTATTATATAATTGAATGTGATGTAATGGTTGGCCAAAGTGAAGATCATTTTCAAATTCAAATTTCCTTAATTGGAATGACCATAGTTAAGTAAAGTATTGCCAAATACTGTTGTACAAGTTTTACAATGTAGTTATAATAGATCAGAAGGTAAGAGAAAAGACAAGAAATGGTACTACACTATGTAGACTACAACATACATTATACTACAGGATACAACTACACAACACTACAAATACTGTAATGAAAGAAAAACAAATCATTACAGACACATTAAAGAAAAGATTTTAACTGCTTTATATACTGTTGGGGTATTTAATCTATAACAATGCACCCCATGTTACAAGCTGATCATATGTTTAATGTCAGAATCTGCAAAGTAAGTATAGTTAGTATAAGTAAGTAAGTTGTATCCGTTATATAAATGTAGTGGAGTAAACAGTACAATATTTCCCTCTGCAATGTAGTGGAGTAAGTATCAAGTAGCATAATAATGGAAATATTTCAGTAAAGTACCTCAAAACTGTACTGTTCGCTTGCTCACCTCAAAGCCACCAGACTCTATTGACAAAATCACTAATTTTGCCTCGCAGATCGTAAAACACACTTCAGACTTGACAGAAACTAATAAAACTCACCAAAACTGCTTATAAATAGTCTATAAATAAATACTAATAGTAAATTTTCAACTATAGCGAAAGATTTGCTCATATCGCAGAGCGTTGCAGAGGAGGACCTAACCAGAAACAGCGGTTATATCGCTCTCAAAGCCACCAAACTTCATTGACAAAAACAATCATTTTACCTCGCAGATCGTAAAACACTCGACAGAAACAACATAAAACTCACCAATACCACCTATAAATAGTCTATAAATGTCTCTGGGATCATTTGTAGTCTTTTGAGCAACCAAGAAAAAAAAAAACATCTATTGTGGTTTACACACTAGATGGTTTGCATTTATTTACTGGATTACTGGATGAAGTCATACAATCATCATTATCATATGTTTTTGGATCAGAGTGAGTGTTGGCTCACTGACAAGGGGTTAAAAATGACTGTGAAGCCACATTGCAAGAATATGTATGATTTACAATAAAATACCCAATCAACTTAGCAAAGTACCACCATATCATAGCAACTATCATAGTACATGTACAGTGATTGATTAATAAAATCAATAAACACAGATAGATTGTCTGCCACTGACACCTGACACTGAACCCCGGAACATCCATGAGGCAAATCCAAGTATCTGGGTGTCATCCCATCCATACAGTGACACTAATATTCCTGAAGAGGGCAGCATTGACTCACAGTTCCCATCATGCAACGGCTCACTGAGGCCTCAGCTGAGCGGCAAGCAGACTAGGATCAGGTTCAGCAGCAGTGGATGTTTTATTCTGGGCTCCTGAGGCGTAAAGGCTGTGAAACGTTACCTTCAGAAGCTATTTCTGTGCATGTTTGCACTGCTTTGAATTGGGAAAAAAAGAATGAGGAATGTTGATTTGTGCACCAAGAAATAACATCTTCATATTCAAAATGTTTGGGGTTACTCAGGTGAATAGTGACATTGCTCTCCTAAAATCCTACCTTCCCTTTTCTTGCAATTTTTCTGACCTTACACATGACACTCAGGAGATTGAGAACAATTTCCAAGTAGAGAAAGAATGAGTCCTTTCAGTTAAGGATGGGGAGATAAAGGCAAGAGAAGAGAATAGCTGGGAATGGATGGGTGGGAAGAAAACGTCATAACACCCCACCTCTCAGAAACGCACTGAAAGAAGAAATTACCCCATGGAAGTTAATGAAGTCTCACAAGTTGATGAGGGGAAAATTGCGGCGAAGAGGGGTCAGAGCTTTCTCTTTAGCCTTTCCCTCTTCCGCGGAAAATGGCTGCGGTCAAGATCCATACTTTTAGAGGACGCTGAGCACTCCAACACAGAGATGGAGTGAGAGAGATGGGGGGGGGGCACCAAGATTAATGGTATTAAGTGGTAGCACTTGGCAATGCGGTAACATATCGTCTATGTTCTCTATTCCACGCTGATAGTTTCATAGACCTTGGCTTTACACGTTGACTTTTAGCCGTGATTTACAGGATTCAAATAATCCAGGTGGCTTTTCATCATTGCAAGACCTGTGAGCATCTTCAGTACGGAGTCACATCAGTGCCAGTTTTAGTGTAAAAGTACAATCAAAACCTCGAAACATGCCAGTGTTTCCCCTCTGCACCTTGGATCGCTGGCTATCATGCAAAGCCAAAAAAAAAAAGAACTTTCTTCCAGAAATCTATTTCTTCTCTGCAACAGTTTTTCTTTGGTTTAATGTCACTCCGAATCGAAAAGAAATGTTTGTATTTATGTACATGTTGACATTTTGGATGCTACCCTGTGACCCCCTTTCTAGATCACTGGATGGGGAAGTGCAGTATTTTATCTGACAGGCACACACACAGTAACAGATAGGATCTAATGGCAAATCTCTGTGCCTCTTTCTCTGCTGATTTGAAGTGATTTTGTATAATGTCTGACATTTTGATTTTTAAGTCTGACATACTGTGATTTTATGGCCAATGATCACGATTTATTCTTTGGGGGGGATTTCCCTGTACACGCCAGTCTGCATTAATGCAATAACACGGTACAGTACTTGCAATAATGGGAGCTAATTTATGTTTCTTTATCTAAATTTAGAGGGTTTTTTTATGCTAGGATTTGTATTAATAGATTATAGTTACACAGCTAGATAGATATATACTGGCCCTACTGTAGATAGTCCACCTTTTTATTCATTACCTCATCCCTCTTCGTAATCTTTATAGTCCTCCCATTCTTATCTCTTTTTACACACACACACACACACACACACACCCAGGTGTGTCATGCTGTCTTTTCCAGGCGACACACGCGGCATCGAAACCTCGCCTTTCTCTCTCGCTCCGCAGGACCGGCCTTGTGATCAAGTTGAGCGGGGAGCCAACGAGAAGTCACTCAAGTCAACCTCTCGTCCCTCTAATGAGCAAAGTGTCTCGTGGAAGCCGAGTCCGAGACAGCATGGGAGCTCTCTCGCACACACACACACACACACACACACACACACACACACACACACACACAAAGAGGAATAAAATGCGTCATGAGTGCACACAAACACACACCTTCAATGGGATGAAATCCAGAGGATCAGGACCAAAGTCCCTTCCGCCTTTGAGTAACTTTAAAAGGTCTCCTGGTGTTTTGGGTTGAAGAATGAGAAAATTGATGTGTGTGTGTGTGTTTGTGTGTGTGCAGTTTGAGAAGGGAATCGGCTTGTTGGACCAGACAGGGAGCCGTCATCAAAATCTCCCCTGGTCTATCTCAGCCCCTCAGCCCTCTACTTAAGACCAAAAGAGGCAAAGAAAGCGATGGAATGTTAGATAAAGGGAAAAAAAGACAGAGAGACATAGAGGGAGAGGAAGATGGAGAGTGAGAGGAACAGCAGTGTAGAAACCCCTCAGCATGTGTGCAGCCTCTCTCCCATCGTGTGGTGCAGCAGGCTGCCTCTCTCAGCCTATTCAAAGCAAGTGTGTGTTAGTGGAGGAGTGTGTGTGTGTGTGTGTTTCTTCACAGATGTCCTTGAACAGAACCCCCTCGGCTCTGCGGATCCCTGCTGCCACTGGAGAACATTTGACAAGCAGCAGGCTCTTGTTAGAGCGCTGTCAAATTAAAGGTGTGTGTGTGTAGGTCTGAGAAAGTGTGTGTGTGTGTGTGTGTGTGAGTGTGTGATTCAGAGGCTCTATTCAGAGCCCTGTCAAATTAAAACTACCAAACAAACTGCGCGTGTCACACAGACAGGCCAAGTCGCGTGTATGATGGCAACGGTAGGCCTTGGGCTGCTTTGTCTGTGTTTGTTTGTGGGTGAATATCTGTGTGTGTGTGTGTGTGCGCATCCTTGTGTGTGTGTGTGTGAGAGAGAGAAAGAGAGACTTGGATTCTGTGGCATGCATCTTTTTTTTTTTTTTACATGCATCTTTCACTTGTTTGCAATAAACAAATACACACACACATTGGTGTGAAAGAAGAATCTAATGAGGTGTGTCTAAAAGTAACATATAGTAAGTGTCACACACACACACACACACACACACACTCAACCTCAGTATACTGTAGACTTACTGTATATCTCCATTCAGATGATTTGACATGATTATGCAGGAGTTCGAAGGTCTAAAATCCAGCAATATGGGAATACAAGCTCCTGAAAAACAAGCAATTATTACTTTGCACAATTTAAATACTTTCCAATCATTGATTAGTATCTATTAATTTCAGTTTGAATGGAAATAAATCCTGTTTACATCTATTTATTATCGTTGCCCAGGACGGAAGACAACATTAATTTGTACCTGTATTCCCAAAAATGAATCAAAGCAACAAAATGACAAATCATTTTTGGATAAAACACCGAGGTGGGTGAATGTAATGCAATGAGCATCAGATGATAAATGATCATTAGAACAAAGAGGAAAGTTGTAGGTCTCCTGCAGGTAGTGTGGACAGACACAGATGTAAATACAGGCAACCTTTATGTCACGACTTTGTATCATTTACAGGGTATCCCACTGTGTGTGTGTGTGTGTGTGTGTGTGTGTGGGCGGGGGGTCATATACTGTTTGTGCACTTACAGGGACTAAATATACCAAATACTAAGGTTTGTAGAGCAGAGGGGTCGGGAACCCATGAAGCAATGGGCTGCAAAATAAATCTGACAGGCTGCAAGAGGATTAAGAGGTGATTATGTTTATATATTATACGTATATATATATATACACGTATATATAGAGTCTAATCTTTGCCTTTTTTTCTGATGATTTAGTGGTTAATTTGACCTCTTCAGGCCTCTAAAAATAATTTTCATAAAATAAGGGGGGGAAATCACTCTTTGGTTGGACAGATGCAGATATATACAAAAGTCAACTTTGGAAAATGCTGAAAACAGACTGAAAAATGATGAGGCATAATAACAGAGAGAATATACAGCTCACATCTATATAGCTTATATATCTATAAGCCTATATCTTAGCATGCAGACTGGAAGCAGGGGAAAACTACTAACCTGGCTCGGTCAAGAATTCCTTCCACCACGTAACTCCCCATAAAAATCACAACTAGGCGTACTTTAGACAGAGCCAGGCTAGCTGTTTCCCAGCATTGCACTCTTTATGCTAATCTAAGCTAAGTGCGATATTAGCGTAAAGATATTAGAGTGCTATCGATCTTCTCATCTAACTTTTGGCAAGAAAGTGAATAATAACATTTTCCAAAATATCAAACTATTCCTTTAAGGGCTCACAAGCCAAAAAGGTTGGAAACCACATTGAGGTGTGGGCTAGAATTAGGATTAGGTTGGGGTAAGAGTTAAAGTTAGCCATGTAATGGAGAGTTGAATTTAAGAAAAGGGATACTAATTTGGAATATGTGTGTGTATGTTTGCTTACCTACGTGTGTATGTGTGCATATTGTAATGTCCTTACACTACACAGGCTGTGTTAGTGTTGTAACTTTGCCTCCATTAGCAAAATGTTATGATTTATGCAGTTGCTGGCAGACTAATATCTTTAGAAGTTTTTTTTTTCCTTTATCTTGTAGCTGGGAAGCCGATTCATCTTAAAGAGTGATGAGGGGAGGTTGCTCTCTATGCAAAACGCATTAAAGCTAAATGAGGAGTCTATTACTCAAATCTGGCTGATAATCCGTTAGCTAAAGACCCCTGGCCGCTAACTAAGCAGATTAAGATATGTCATTGCCACCGCGACCAGGATGACAATAGTACACTACTTATGTTCTCAGACACACACACACACACACACAGTAACACCTTGCTGAGTAGATTGTACACACCCACACTTCTGCTTGGCATTCTGCACACACACAAACACACACACACACACGGTCTCACACATGCACACAGTGTTGGTCAGTTAATCCCATACTTTCTCACACACTCAAACACACACGAGCACATAGACATGTAGAGACACACACACAAACACACACACCGTCCACACCCCCGCCACTTATCTACATACAGTGTCTCCTTGCCAACTCACTTCATAGAATTAATTCTCTCCTCTCCGCCCACTCTGTTGTGCTGTTTGTGTGTGTGTGTGTGTGTGTGTGTGTGTGTGTGTGTGTGAAAGGAATGCACAGGGGACTCATGAAGAGGCCGTGTTTGTATGAACATGGACAATTCATCATGGCTTGATTAACATACAAGATTTTTATCTCCCTTTCTCCGTCTCTCTCTCTCCCTCCCTGTGCTCTGGTCCTGTGGCGATAATTACAAATAATTTATTCCCACTGGTTAATTAACTGATATCCTTTGCACAGAGCACTGAAAATACAGGAAACATTTTGAGTATCCCAGAGCAAAGCCAAGTCGGCTGATGTTGCTGTAATTACTCAGAACAAAACAATTAATCGTGGCACATGAGAAGTGATCACGATATTTGACATTTTTTAACCTAGTGAAATTCTGATGCTGACACAAATATCAGCAGTTTAAAAATCCTGACTACATCAAACAAGGTCTTAATTATCATTTAAAATTGTAATCCTTAAGATTACAGTCCTAGTTGATTTGGCAACACCCGTGGTTACTGTGGTAACAGCAAGTGTGGTTTAATACTACGGCAAACACTCCTTGAGTAGCAGCTTTGTCAGAAATACAACGGAGGAGCAACTGCTTACTGCTAAGACAAACAATACAGCTCTGATACGGCTGTCAGAGAGCAAATGGTAAACACTAGCTGCAGTTACATTTCTTCAACCCGATTGAAATCATTCTGATTAGAGATTCCAACTTAACTGTTTACTCCGACGCTAAATAAAGTCATCCAATAAGATGTGCGTTTACATGCCCAAAGCATTTAATCAGAATATAACTCTTTTGACATGCGCACAGCGGTTCCGCCTGCTGTGAAGCGTCTAATCTTCCAGAAATATAACAGAAGAAGAAGTTTTCCAGCTTCGTTCGTCTTTTCAAACACTTGTTTGAACAACTCGTTGGTTCAAACCTTTCAACCGTCGAGGCGTTCAGCAATCCTTAAATCTTTTAAGGTCTCCAACAAAAAAGTTGGATCAGCCACAGAGCAGTTTTGTTTTGTTTCTGTCCCTCCCGGAAACTTGTTCACGTCACCTAATGTTCTCCCCACGTGGGGCAAACGTGCAGAGAGAATATATTTATTCCAACCAGAGAAAAACGATCGGATTAAGTGTTTACATGGTTATTAGGTGCTAATATTTTCCTGTTGAACAGATTATCAAAGGTTTACACCACCCCTCTCAACCAGATTGAAAATTCCTTCAGATCAGGTCAGTCTCTTCTGACTGAGGCGGTTACATGAGGCATTTTTATTCTGATTGGGCGATTATTCTGATTATTAATGGAATATTAGGGTCCATGTAAACGCAGCTTGTGAGGCTGATATCAATGAGATAAACGTGCTGGATCACATGCATGCATTGTTTCCTGTGAATCCCATGTGCTTAGGTATGCCGTTTGAATCCAGCGCGAGAATAGCGGACTCCGCTACTACCAATAAGACCTACTATAGAGGTAATAACTGAATGTAAACACAGTGAATGGCGATTGCAGAAAAAAATGTAGACCATAAATGGTATCAAAGATGGGGTCTGATTTCATGAAAATCTTAACGATTATAACTTTAATGTTCAGTATAGAAAATAAATGAGGAAAACTCATTTACTTGCATAAGCTGCCACATTGAAGCAGGAAAAACCTGATATTTTTTTTTACAGGTGTGTCCTGGTGACCTGGGGATTTAAGATGCTAATGTAATTGCGACATGCCTGGTTCAAGTCCAGCCAGGGATCATTGTTACATGCCATCCCCCCTTCTCACCAAATGTTCCATAAAAATGATGCTATTTTAACAAAATGTTAGGCAACCTCACTGGTGTATTTTGAACCTAGTGCCGTCCTTTACAACGTGACTAATGTGATAATTATGCCCTTTTCTTTTTGAGCCATCCACTACATACTGTATAGGCATGCACAAGCAGCTACTAGTATTGGCATCCTAAATAAGTAATTCAGGGCAGAATGTTGGCCATTGTGACTCAGTTAAGAGGTGGTGTGAAGCCCAGCTGCAGACTGTAGATGGCCCAGGGCAGACATCAGTGTCCACATCACTCCAGACCTTGGAGCTGGTTGACCTGCGCTGGGCCTGTCTTGTTTCCAACGACCGTTTGTTACTAATTAATGGACTGGAGCCCATTCTCCAGCGCTGAGTGCAACACAAACCACATGCATTAAACATGACCGTGCCTCCCTCCGCTGCCAGAGCTGGTGAGGACAGGAAGATGGAGAGAGAGAGAGGAAGAGAGAAGGTGACAGAGAGAGAGAGAGAGAGGACAACATGCACCTGTAACACTTCAGATGACTTAAAAACACACAAATAAGTACAAAGTTACCAACAGTTTCAAAGTCAGAAATATGCTCTTGCTGTTGCTGTTGAGCTCGAGTTATTTTAGGCCTGTTCATTTTGTGCATGCACAATGTCAGGTGACTGGTAGTTGGAGCACTTCCTTTTTTCTTTTCTTTTTTTTTACTTTTTATTTGTGCCATACAATTCATACATTTAGTAAATAAACCTCTCCACATATTCTTGTATATCTTTACATATGAATTTCATGGTTTCAGGGACATATAAAAAAGAAACAAAAACCAAATAAACAACAACAACAAACCTGATATACCTGAGGCCTGTACTACGAAGCGGGATTTGCGGTTAGCGAGATAACTTCAGGTTCAACTATGGGTTTTCAGTACTACGACGGTGGTTCACTTCTTACTGGGGGAAATCGCCATGGTAACTTATGCTGCACGGCAAACCTGCTCCGGAGCAGGTTATGTTCGAGATAACAGATCAACACGTACAAAAGCACCACCTACCGACCAATCAATTCTCTTGGAAAATGACATCACCAATAGAAAAGAAGTGGAGCTCGGTACGTGGATCGTGAGAGGAACTCTTTTTATATGAGAAATAGTTTATCGTCGGATTGACCGACTTATCTGTGTCGTCCTACAACAGAGGCTGATTGAAGCACTAAAGCGTTGTACTTATAAGATATGAATGTAAGCCTATTTACCGCTAAATTATGTTTTTATATTTATTTATTTTTTGCTCCCAAGTCCGTTTGACACCGCCAGGGTTGCAGCTGAAAGAATCAGGCTAAAATTGTCATACACTCCATAAGAACATCTAAGCAACAAATTAACTACTACTGACGGGGATTGGTCATATGCTGCAAACACCGCTTCTTTCATGTGAATGTGCTCAGGCTTGATTGGGAAACCCTGGGTTGACTTATCGAGTTGATAACCAGCGTTGTGTGACCGCTTAGCGTGATCACGATTGTTAGGCTCAGTGAAGCCAGATAATGAAAAGATATCCTGGGTATGTTGAACTTGTTTCGTAGTACAGGCCTCTGAAGAAAACACTAAACACACAACAAAATAATTATAAAAATAAAAAATAAAAAGTTGGAGCACTTCTAAGACCTAGATGGCTAGGAAACTTCGCTGGTTGGCATTAGGTTCTTTGATAGAAAGGTGCAAGACTGTGTACATAAAAGGTTTACTTCGGTAAGAAACATCCAATTCCAGCACTTAAAGTTCTGCTGCATGCGCTGCTAATGTTGAGCAGGAGCTAAAGATTTAGTTCTGTAGAAACCAGATAACACATTGAGCAGTTTAAATCAGTTTAGTTCTGTGTCAATGTTGGTGTTTTCTTCCCATTTGCAAACAACAGTGTTGCAAAGTAGCTTGTAACTGGCTGAATTAGGAGAAACCCCTAAAAATAAAGAGTGTTTTCGGTCTAAGAGTAATTCATAAAACATTTTAGCACTAAAAGAAGAAGGGAAGGAAACATCTTTGAGAACTTGTAGAGATAAAATAAGATACTTTGTGAACACGACCCCTAATTTCAGTTCAAATCATTCAAACTGGTGGCCACAACATACAGTAGATATAGGCTATAGTAGCCTATTGTTAAAATATACAGGAGACTCATTTGTTTCTATGTTGAGGAACACTACAGTAAAATAATTTAAAGAGAACTGAAATGGGAATTAACAGCCCAGCGGCTCTTTCCACTCTTACATCTGCTCCCGCCACGCTCTCTACCTCCCATCCTGTGTCTTCCTAACCTCCCTGTATGTGTGTGTGTGTGGGTGTGATTGTGTGAGTGGAGACAGGTGTTCTGGAGTCAGAGCAGAGCCCCACCAGCTGCAACCAGTTCCATAATCAGGACCTCTACTAATACTCTGCCAGATCATATGCTGTGTCTGAATTCGCGTACTTCCGTACTTACACTTAATATTTTGAGTGCATAAGTGCGTTCACACTGACAAATATGGCAAAATGCAGTGTACCATGAGTCCCCGGATGATGTACTCATAACGGTCAGAAAGTTGAGTGTGGAACGCTGCACACTTCTCACCCTCAACGGTCGCCATCTTGGCTACGTAGCAGAAGGGGAGGACCACCAGCGTATGAAAATGGCGGCAGCAGTTGCGATTGTTACGGCTAAAAGTAAAAGCACGTTCATTTTTCATTCATTTTTAATATAACTGAATTGAAGTCAAGTGAGCAAACAAGCTGGCAGATATTTCGGCGTGCGGCAATCGTGGTAAAATGTTGGCGATAATGCTCCGCCCGGTTGCAGTCCGTCATTAAAAAGAAGAAGAAGACGCGGTCAAAGGTTATGATCATCATTTCCGGTAAGCGCACAACAGCAGTATTCGATTTGAGACAACACTACCCTGTCAAAATTAACGCACTACACAAGTCAGTACATAGTGTACACAGTATACTGCATATAAGTGTACTAACGGATGTACGTGATTTAAGACACAGCACTGGACACCTGCTCAACTCAGTTACCAGCTTCCCAGCCACCAGCCCTGGTTTCCAGCCTATTTAACACCCTATTTACCTTATTCCTGCCTCCTTGTCTGAGTCTGCATGTGGGTTCACTAGTTCAGCCCCACGTAACACCCATTTCACAACTCCATACAAGGACACATTGCATTCGGGTTTTCAGCAGTCGAAAAGTGACCTTGTTTTCCCAATCGTGGAATAAAGTTGTGTCATCATGTGGGAACATTATGCAATGATCTCAAATTTACTAAAGGAATTTTAAGTATCAGGGAAATTGTAATCTGTTTCGAACTGATATTGAATATTTAGGCCCCAATTTCAACATAAATGCAGCCTTTTTTTCAGGTTGTTGGTTATTTGTCTTCTCGCCTTCATATAACAACTCTAGTATTTAGACGGGCTGGCATGAACACATTTAGGGTGTCTGAGAAAGACCTTTCAAAAGATTGGACTTGCCCTTTAAGATCGAAAGCGTCCTTGGTGGCCATCATTACACGCACACACATACACACACACAAACTAAAACACACACACTGTAACACACGCTAATGCATAAATTGCCATTATCTGAGCTGCCGCCGGTGGCAGAAGCGCCCCCACCAAGATCACCTCAGCTGACAAAAGTTAATTTGCACTAATGATGTTTTACTCCTCTCATTACCTTAAATCATCTCCTTCCCTTCCCCTCCCTCCCTTCACTGCAGAGAGAGAGAGAGAGAGAGAGAGAGAGAGAGAGAGACGCAAACAGGAATGTGCAGAGAAGAGAGACGTGTAGAGAGAGAACCACAGAGCCAAAGTGGAATAAGTGAGACACAGTGAGATACGCAGTGGCCGAGAAAGCAGTTAGCTGTTTGTAATTGTTATTGTTCTGGATGAAGTTGATGTTCATTCGAGCTGCTCTAAACAGCTCTCTCTCTCTCCACCCGCTGTTAAATATTTTACACCATTGTATAATTATCAAAGCTACTCAAGTTAATTTTTGATGGAAGGCATGTGCACTCTCAAGTGTTTTTACTGTACAGCCCGCTGCAGCGTTGTATTTATGTTGTAGGCTTAAGTGGTGGACTCTGTAATGATAACAGAGTCTGAGCTTAACAAGTGTAGAGTGTTTAATGTGTAAATGAGTTTTTTACAATGCAAGTTTGAGTATTATAGTTTTATGAGTGGAATAAAGTAATGAGCATTTTGTTGTGTTTTGCCAAACTTCCTCAGCCTCACAGCTGCCATTCCTGCTCTAGCCTACTGTTGAAGTGTCTTGTTGTTTTTAGTCTGACATTTTTACAGCAAAATCTAAAGTCTCTAATACAATAGCCTTTAAAGGCCTTACACCCATAGTCCTCCCCACACTGGCATCTATTAGGGGGCAACTTACACCTTTATCATCTTTATACGTGGAGTTTGGTGACCTCCCATAATTCCCAGCATAGCTCTGTCCAACTCATACCCGAGAAGAGGGCTGCATTCGAAACCACCCACTATACTAGCAGTATGTACTGATTTGGCCAAAATGTAGCATGTAGTACCATATGCATTTAGCAAACTATGCAAAATCTGCAGTAGGCATACTACTATGAAAAGCAGTATGCAGTATGTTGTACAGTATGCAGCAGTATGTAGTATGTAGTACGTGCATGATACCTTTATCACAATGGATATATGGCGAATACCATTAATGATGGCTGCATTCCATTTTAGTGTTCCAGTAACAGAGCCCTGGTGATGTGCACGTTCCACCTCAGTGGAATGAAGCCATCATTAATGTTATTAGCTCCACCTGTGCTTTTCCAGCTATGACAAGTTAAAACATATTTGAAAAATGTCTATTGTGCTCATGGATGGACCTTATTCACAGCGGACATTTTGACTTGTCATAGCAGGGAATAACATTAACAATGGCTCAGTTCCATTAACTGTCCCAGTATGCATGCACAATTGCAAGGCCCTGGAACTGGCTAATATAAATGGAACGCAGTTGTTACTAATGTTAATGATTACACTTGTGCTTTTGATGCTGTTACATATCAAAATGTCGGCTGTGAAAAAGTTATATTATTCTTCATCAATGAGTGTAGACGTGTATCCCACAATGCAACGCTTAACAGAAAGAGGGACACATGTATGAAAAAAAGTGTTGTAATAGGCCTTTTTCACAGAGGACATTTAGACATGTCAAAGCGGGTAATAATAATACGAATATATGGCTGGTCCTGGTATTGCTGGTTCACTGTCACACTGTCATGACTTACTGGGACACTTGAATAGAACAGAGCGATCATTAATGTTATTAGTAACTTTTCCTGCTATGACAAGTCAAAATGTCTGCTGTGAAAAAGGTCTGTGGTGGAGGGTGTTGCGATGGCTCCAGCTACAGCTCAGTGAGGTTTCCAGCTATGTAAATGGTGGTAATGGAGGTTCACCTTGGAGGCTAACTAGCTAACCAATAAAGCTTAGTTTACTGTACGTTCACGCAAAATAAAAATCTTGTTGTCTACTCTGACTCATTACTCATATCTAATTGCTGGTTGGGTTGTTCATATTTTGACTAATGCCATCACATATGGTTTCATTTTTACGGCAATGTGCAGTGGACAGCCTGGATCACCTTGAATCATTATCCTGTACTTCGCTGAACAACAGCATCCCAGCTATACTTCATCTTTCCATAAAAATGGCGCTAACATTGTGTACACTAGACCATCATTGTCGAAGGAGGATAGATGTCGTGTTGGAGTGAAGTAAAAGTTCCATGAATGCTGATATGGTCATTCAGACTGATGTAGCATTGCCACAAATAAGATATGTATTAGCTTTAGCATAGTTGGCCCAATTCAAAATTGAGAATTTCATGATTGTGTCTTTTCACAATGTCACTAAAAATCTCTTACAATAAGTCACATACTGTACGGAGGGAAAAATAAGGCTAGATTAGCATTTTGTCAGTTTTAAGCACCTTAGGTGGTTCTTAGGTTCTCCTTTTCACGTAAAAGTTGCAAAAACAGCCTGGAAGTTCACAAAGTGCAATTTCCTATAAATGTTTCCACCCCTCGATAACATCACAAATTAAAATCTCGGCTCTCTGTTCACAAGCTCAGATAGAAAGCTAGTCGATATTGATTAAAGAGTCCTGGATCATAGGAATCGCATACGTAAACTCTGTGGATTTCACCTTTACTGTAAAGCATCACTCCCCAGAGTTTGCAGACACTATTCTCCAGACAAAGTTATGTGCCACCGACCCTTCCCTCACATCAACTCTGAAACCTCGCAGTCATTAGCAGCCGATTGATGAGGGAAATGGTATTAGTCGGAAAACATTTGCAGCTCATCCGGGGAAGGGGCCATTCTTACAATTGGTTTAGGGGGTTATGAATGTGCGCATGTTCTGTTTGAAATAGGCAATGTTCATTTTTTATCTGTAATCGTTTCTGGAGGAGGCTTTTAGTGAGAGATGAGTTAAGATTCTATTAGAATCCAAGGCTCGCCTTCTTTCTTTCTTTCTGTCTTTCTTTTAGAGATACAGAACTCTTTGTTTTTTATCCATGCTGACGTTACAACATTTGGAGGTGACTTTTAAATGACCTATGAGATAAAAAAAAGTATTGCCACAGTGTGTAAAATAGCAAATCTATGCTCAAATAGGAAAAAAAATGTTTCTTTTACAGCCACAATTAAATGAGTGATTGAATATGAGGGTAACGATTTTCCGGACAGCTGTCGTCTTTAGTAACATTCATCGCCATATGCCCTCTTTGATGATGCTCACAGTGCGTAAAAGGCCTTGAAGAAGTTTTCTCTTTGTTGTCCGCACATATCAGTTTCATCTTGATCATCATTCTGTTAGTAGCCAGGAGCACGACTGATGTCAACCTGAATACAGCAGCCTTTCTGTCCGTTAGTGACACAAACATGTATTCAGTACCACACACACACACACACACATGCCCAGTGTGATGTGGGGAGCATGTCATGTGAGTGATGATCAGTAGGTATGAAGGGGGGAGGGATCAGGAACTGGCTAGCGTGATGGATCAAATGGTTACATGACAACCAGGCGAGGACTTCCTGGTTGACAGAAACATTCCTCAAATGGACAGCGCGGCATATCAAAGATGATGTGGTGTGTGTGTGTGTGTGTGTGTGAAAGAGAAAGAGATCAACCCCCAAAATAGACAGCGTCCAGTATCCAGGATGATGTGTTTTCTTCATCTCAGGTCATTCTGTCTGTCTGTGTCTTTATCTTAATCATTGTCTCTGATCTCTCCCTGTGTCTCTCTCTTACATACACATTCAAGTACAAACGTACATGTATGTATCAAAGTAAATGGGGGATTGTCTCCATTGCATGCATTTAGTATCTTTATGGTTTAGTCAGAATATTATACCATCAGTCATATGCAGTTTGTTGTCATGTTAGAGTTATCACTTGCAAAAAGCTGATAAGGCGTACCTTATAAATGGTTTACAAGTTGTAACTAATAACTTAATAGTTAATAATTCAATTCATTTTAATGTTTTTGTCTGAAGCCAAAACACTGCACAGGGCTATATAATATTATGGCAAAGGACTTTACTGCTTTGGTTTATCAAAGTGGCAATCATTTTATCTTTCATTCCAACAATCGCGAAATCAACATGAGAAATACACTGTTCACATTACAAAGGACTCTACCAGGAATGTGTGTTTGCACATGTCTGATTGGCCAACACAGCGCCTTGCCAGATAACACGTTGCGTTCTGGCAAAAGCGAAGTTTTGCAGGGCGATGCTGCATTATTCAAATTGATAAAGGGAATGCATTTTTTCACACAGGGCTAATGTCAGTCTGAACGCAGACTTTTATATCTGCAGATTTGATGGATTGTTATTACAAGATTGATCTTACAAAGGGCTCATTACTGATAAAGCCTTAATAAGTGACAGATTATTAGTTACAAGTTCTAAGTCCCATTAAAAGTGTGCCTGGCTAAGGTGTGTTCAGACAGAATGTGAAGTGTATTTTAGATGCGTTGAGATTGCATATAAAATTAATGGAAAGACACAAGTGGGTGTGAACAGACAAAAATTTGCTCTAGGCGCATCTGCTTGAGTTGCAAATATTTCAACTTCAGCGAAAAATATGTGCGAAACTCCGGGCTTTATGAATCTATTTCATGAACATACAGAGACAAAAGAAAAAAGAAGAGAAACTGGACAAAAAATAATAGAAAGAACTGTTTTTTGTGGTGAGTTCTAAATGACCTTTTCATCTAATTTCACCTGGAAGGAACATCAGGGGAATGAAGTTTGAGACTAAATAAAGAAGTTTCACACTACAGTGCACAACAGTAATGCAACAAAAACAGGCCTTTTTTGGCTGAAACATTTGCACAACTAATACTTCTCCTCTCGTGTAATAACCTCCCTGTCAGGTTTTGCTTCCATCAAATCTTCTTGATACTTAAAAAAAACAGAGCTGTATGATTGATCTGTTATATTCTACACGGAGGCAAGCGAGAGAATGACGGGACACGCAACACAAAGCAAGAGGTGAAAGAAAGCTCACCGGGTTGCAAGTGCGCTGTATTTGTGTAACGTCATGCAACACCCCAGTTCTAATTCACAGTTTTCCTTTTTCGGCGTGAAGACTTTCTTTGTGCTTTTGAGGAAAACTGCAGCCTTGTAGCCCATCTCCATGTATCACCACGTCCTGAACCCTGCGGCCTTTGGGAGGGTATAGAATCACACGGACCAAACATAATAAAGGTAATTTACTGCCAAGGCAAATTCCATAGCTCTGGGCCTCCACCCCATGTTAAACAGCCTGCTGACCTTTAGCGTCTGATTTCATAAAGAGGGACACAATCCGATTAGGCCCGGAAAGGAAAGGTCAAATGCACTGGCAGTTGTGGCGGGAACGTCGCCGCTAGCTGGCTGGAGACGCACAGAATGACCGCGGCTGTGTGGACAGCAGCCCCGTGCATGCCTGAGTGTGTGAGAGTGTGTGAGTGTGCATGTGAGAAGAGGATAGAGGCCGTCTGCGTGTGGGTGGGTGGGGGGCAGAGGTGGGGGGCAGCGACGGCAGTTAGCCTCTGTGGCCTCTGGAGCCGTTAGCAGAAAGGGCAGCATATCTGACATGGGTGGCGTGCTCCCTTTTTATGTCCCAGTGACCACACACACACACACGCACACACAAACACATACACACCTAGTGGCACCAGCTTTACTTGATAGCATCTTCAACTCCACTGAGCCTTGAAGTGCACCACTGTTTCCAGGATATTCCTGGATATTTCTTTCATTTTGAATTGAAAATGAAAATAACCCATTTATTACAACTTACACTCCTATTTCTGCAGTTTTGGCCATCATTTCTATTGGTAATGATAACACTGTACTCAACAATTGCTAAGATCTGGGAACACAGCATCATTGCAACAGCAGAGTCAGATGGGGCAAGAAATGAGCCGTCAAACAATCGTACAAAAGCCAACAGTTTAGCCAGAATATCTAAACCACTTTATTTCAAGGTAAAGCCTAAAGTGAGTGCACCCGAAATGTTGATAATAATCCCTTATTGCAATATTATAAAAACGGTGTGGCTTTGACATACAAAGTAATGTAACTGGAATTGTTTTCGCTGATGAGTAATTAGTAAGTAAGTAAGTAAATTTATTTTTCAAAGTAATGAGGAATTGATGACAATTTTCAAGTACAGATGGGAATACTGGACTTCGAAAATAAGAAGAAAACAAAAAAGAAGACTACTGAACTAAATATCAATTTCATGTTCGTGTGCAAGCACTGTTTTCATGGATGAGACTGTGCCTATGTTTCTGTATATCTTCAATGTGAGTGTGTGTGTGTGTGTGTGTGTGTGTGTGTGTGTGTGTGCGTGTGCATGTGTCAGCACAGGTAGTTTGTCTCCCCTGTGGAATGGTCTTGGTAGCAGAGCTGTCGTCTGTTTTACGAGGTGCCCATTAAGGAGCTCACATGGATAATGCTGATTGCATGGTGTGCTGCCAGGATATGCTGTAGTGTGTGTGTGTGTGTGTGTGTGTGTGTGTGCAGCAGGCAGAGGTTACAGTAAGTGTGTGTGCCTGTGCAAGCATACACTATACAGTATCTGTATCTGTGTGTAAATCTGAGCATGTGTTTGCATATTTGTGTGTAAATCTATCGCAGGACATGTGAACAAATTTGTTAGCGTGTGTGTGCTGTATGTGTAAAGTTTTGGATGAATGTACAGGGTCGGTGTGTTTTGAAAGTGTGTGTGTGTCATGGTTAATGTTGATTGTGTCGGGGCACAGCGAGGTGCTGACAGTGCCGCGTCTGCTGAATGACGGAGATGATGTTAACAAGCACAGGGAGGCGGTCACCACCCCCCTGTTTACAATGTGGGGGTGCTAAAGCTGTCGAGGCCATAACTACCGCACGCTGCTCTGTGTGTGTGTGAGTGTGTGTGTGCACTAATACCTCCTTGTCCTCCACCTCTTTGTTGTCACACTCCTCATCTCCAGATCGCTGCAGAGCGGCTTGCCTGGCACTCCAGCTGAGAGAGACGGAGAAAGAGACAGAGAGAGACCTTTTCTGTAAAGACGCCTGTAAGCCTACATGCCAGAGGAACAGACCAATAACGAGACACAGATGAGCACATGTACACAGTAGCAATGATAATTAGAGCTAAGAACATTTGAGTATGTTGTCTGGGAAGCCACAGAGTTTCTCAGCTAAAGGGCTGCAAATAATGATTATTCTTATTATTAAATAATCTACAGATTCTTTCAAAAGTAGTGGGTAAAACTGTGAAAAATACCAATACAGTTTCCTAGAACCCACGCTGATGTCTTTAAATTGCTGGGTTTGTCTGACCAATAGATTTATTTAGCCTTATTTCACCAGGATTATCCAAAATAAACAAAAATCCCAAAGATATTCATGTTTACAGTGATGTAAAACAAGGAAAAGCTGCAAATACTCACATTTATAAATTATTTAAAAGATGAATCGATTATCAAAAATGTGGTCGTCATCAATTAATTAATCATTCGTTTCAGCACTACTTGGCTTCAAATTAAAGTGCCTCCCACTGGAGCTTCAAAGATCCCCTCCAGACATCCCGCTTTGAATAATAATTTATGTCTAATATGGTTTTGCCACAAAAAAGTTCCAAAAAGTGCCAAAACAATATCCGTATGAGTATGAATATGCAAATATTTTTTTGTTTTAATGGTTCAACTGCTGGACACAAGATGTTTCCTACTTCACTGAAAAGTGAATGAGTGCTGGATGTTTAAACTTTCCACATCTGGACCACAATTGGCTTCCAAACTAGTTGTGACGTCACAAATGCTGCTCGTGCGTACGCGTGTTAAACTCAGATTTAAGGTGAGGACAGAGGAACTTCAGCAGATGAAAGTGAAATTAGCCTTCTAGTGTCAAACTGTGCACCTACGTCCTTCTGCACAGTGAAGCTCAAACATCCAACTGAAGTAACAATAAGGTATTTTTTTAATGGGGAGCGGGACTTTAAGCATGATAAAAAGCCATCATAAAGATATTTAGCCTCATTCATGAAACACTTGTACATACAGATTTACAGATCCTGTTACTTTTATTTTTACTTTTGCATGCAGTGCACATGTGGATTCAGCAGTAAACACAGTGGTGGTGCAATGGTGCCCACCTGCCAAGCAGCTTAATGATCCATCCATCCACCCATAATTGAACGTGCATCCAATTTTATTCAACATTACTGAAAAATAAAAATAAAGGAATGATTTGAGAATTCTCTCTGTGTGTAATCCCTCTGCAAACTGAAACAGCAGCGACAAATCCACAGGGAAGGATCTTTCTGACACCTTGCACACAGTTAAAATATCACATAGCTCTGAATTATTGGACGCCTGATCCAAAATGCATGCAGCTGTATATAATCCGGTAACACTTTACAATATGCTACACAAAAATGTGAGTAGTTACTAAGGAACAAGAGAGGAACCAATCAGAAATGACCTGATAATTAATGAATCGTTAATGAGTAGTTCCTGAATAACTCTGAATTGAGGACTATACAGTGGATAATGATGAGTTACTAGAGAACAGACTGGGAGAAACTATATTAATGAATCATTAGTTAATGATTAGTTAATTTCTTTATAAGTCGTTCCTGATTAGCTCTGAACTAGTAGCCACTCATTCATTACTAATTACTTAATAATTAGTTACTCTGTTTGTGCACCCCCAAGTAAAGTGGTGCATCATACTGAAGTCCCTCGTTACTTCATGATTATCTGACTTTTACCTTATGGAAGTTCTGATTGGATTAATAGTTGTAAAGTCCAATTAAAACTTCCATAAAGTAATGGTCAGATAGAAAGTGGTCGTTATTCCGATTCACGGATACTTATGAAATAATCATTACCTAATGATTTAGTAATACAGTATCTCCTGCTACTACTATATAGTCCTCAGTTATTCAGGAACTACTCATTAACGATTCGTTAAGATTCTTTCCTCTCTCATTCCTTAGTAACTACCGATACTCGCATTTTTGTGTAGTGTATTGTGAAGTGTTACCCATAATCCTATCAAAAAAACATATTTCTCATGTCCCATTATGGCACCAAATATATGTCATGTTTACTTAAGTGTTCAGTGTTGTGCAGAAAACAAATCTTTGACAGTTTGCATAGAAAACTTATGCCATCTGTGAAGAACGGCCACAGTCAGCAGCCGCACGACATTGTTTTAATATGGAGGGCTTAGAGACTTTTTGCTACAGAGGTTTCATTGGTTTGGTTGCATATCAGCATCCTGTAACATATAATAAAGATTCTAGATGAAGGAGAAGAAAGAAACTGATGTGATACTGAATCTTTGGACACATCTGTTTGCATTCTGCTTGTTTTCAGTACAGAAAGGAGCACTTTTTCACAAAAGTCCAATTTATACCACTCCCCCACTTCCATTTATCAAAATATTAGCATAATGGCCTGCACCTCGAGTCACTTGCTATTCTGGCTCATCTTTCAGCTTTTTGGAATTCAATAGTTGTTACTTGGAGTGAAACAGCAAGATACAAGGCCCTTAATGGGTCCAAGTTAAAAGCTTGGCTCTCGTAGAGCACCAGAAGTTAAAAGCTTACGCAGAGTTATCATAATAGGCCACCCCCAACGTCAGCCAAGTCGTCTTTTTGAAGCGAGCGTAATTTCCCATGATGATGATGATGATCGGCCGGACAACATGCTCAGAAACAATTAGCGCTGGTCGCTGAAGTGGACACTTTCCCCCAGTCAGGCATCGAGGGCCAGGGCATAAATAAGTCCCCTTGTCAGCCATTGCCAAGAGACAGCTAATGACTCTCATTAATATGCAAAATAGCAGCCATTTTTCTCTCCTTCTGTGTGTGTGTGTGGTTCCTCGTTTCACGCACTTGGTCCGTCCACTGCAAAGTGACCAGCTCAAGAAAATTTCTAATTGCAAGTCAATTATGTCATAGAGCCCGTTTAGATGTTCATTTGTATGCAAATTTAGAGGCTGCTGGGAGGGGGTGCTGGCGTCAGACAACATGGAGGGCAGAAATACTCTACTGAACGGTGACCCACACATAGAGTGGCCAGAGCCCGCACGACATGATTCATCATTATTTTGGATGTGCAAATACTGAACGCTTGAAGGCCTTCTGTTCATGCAGTGGAGGCTGAGCTGCTGAAAGGTGTTAAATGTTAAAAGTCACATATGGATGCAGGAATAACTTGTTTATTGAACAGAGAAGAAACCTGTCAGGTTGCAGAGGGTGTTCAATTAACTTAAAGGCATAGTTCAACATTTTGTAAAACATACTTGTTTTGTTCTTGTTCTTGCCTAAAAACAGATGAGAAGATCAATATCACTCTCATGTGTGAATGCTAAATATGAAGCTACAGCCAGCAGGCAATAAGCTTAGCTCTGCATAAAGACGGGAAGCAGGGAAAACAGCTAGCCTGGCTCTGTCCATATGTGGTGGTATAATATATCAAGGCCTTTAGAACATAAGAAGAGATTGATCTTGATATTACAGATACCGCCATTCATTTTCTATAAATTTCTATTTGAGTAACGTCATATGAAATGCCAACACCACAGAACCAGCAGTATTTTGGAAAAAGGTTGGTACTGCAGAAAAAACCTTTGGTACTTGTTGTGTGTCAAATGACTTTTTCAACTTCAGTAATAATCTTTTTGTTGTCACTACATCACACCCACAACTACTTATTTGACTACAGCAGACGTAAACCTCATTTGACCCTTATAACTCAGCTATCTTAGATGAAAAATGGAACAACAGCTGACTTTATCAATAACTATTTTCACTTGTCAATATTATTATAATTGCATTTGACTTTTCTTCATGTCAAATATCCCAAAATATTACAATGACTTGGTGTCAGAGGACAGCCTCTGAGAATACAGACCATGATGTGACACAAAATAATAATAATTCATGTAAAGTTGGATTAATTCTAATACTGACCTGTTGTAATGAGTGTATGATGTTGAGCCAATTTTGAAAATATGGCGAATATTGGTCTGTAATTTTGCTAATTGTGATGAATAATAAGCGTTTCTTCAGCAATGAAGCCCCAAAAACTTTAGGATTGGGTTTAATTCCCAGTTTCTCCTGGTCTTATTTAGTGCAAGCGGTGGACTCGCGATGTGGAACGGAGAGCTCCTCATTTCATCAAGCTATCATCCTGAAGATACATACCCGCGGTTTAGCAGAGTGGGCCAGTCCCAGTAAATGAATCCCAGATCCATCATCCTGCTGTGATCTGATCGGATCCCCTCTGTTGTTGATTAGATGCTTATTGGAGCGAGGAGCTAAGACATAAATATTGGGGGTTTGGGGGGGGGGGTGACACCCTCTAGTGGATGAGGCAGATATATAGCTCTATTTCTACTTGTTTGTCTGCACCTGTAACTGTATCTCTTTCTATGAAAACATGCCTCCCCATGTATGTATATATATGTGTGTGTGTGTGTGTGTGTGTGTGTGTGTGTGTGTGTGTGTCTCCACCACTTCATCAATAGCGGTAGAATATGCTGGTGACATTGAGCAGTCATTACAGCACCCATCAGCAGTTAATGAACGGATGGAGTCCACAGCATTCCCACTAAATTCATTAACACTGTATTGGACTTGACGGTGCAGATTAATAATTGGTTTGTCACACAGATATTTTGGATGATTAATATGGGTATTGATTAAGAAGAGGAGGCGGTGGTGAGTGTGTGTGTGTATGCTGATAGGGGTGATATGAGGAAAAGTGCGCACACCAGCAGCGGGCTACATGAAGTGAATGGGTGGTCTTTGAAGAGACTGATCAGGGCAGCGGTGAGAAAATCACTGCAGCCCAACTTATTTAAAGCTGTGGTTTGTGTTCTGGCATGGACACCCCCACCCCACCCCCAGTCTCTTTTCCTGTCTCTATTTCAGTTAGTTTGTATAGCATAGATAAAAATGTATATGTATGCTGCCCCCCCACCCCTGCACTGCAAGAACTAGGAACGATCGTAGTTGTTAAGGCCTTTACACACCAGGGACGTAACGAATAAACAACATGAAAATGCAAAATACTTGCCTGCGAATATTTACTCTACTACATCCAGAAGTAAACTAATCTCCTCAGCCAATGCAGCACCGACACTTGTAGCCCATCGTTGTTGTTGTATGTTGCGTTGTCGTTACATTGCTATAACAACCGCTGGCTGGCTTACGTCACTTCAGCGTTCCTGTTGGCAGTGCAAATGCAAACAGAAAAAAAGCCCTTGAAGGTATGTAGTTCCTGGGGGAGCTCCCCAGTGGGCAGTTCCTCTCAGGGAGGAAAAAGTTGACCCTGCCTCAACCTTTCCTGCAGCGAAGTCCAGTGTCATCCAACAAACACACCCCTTTGGCTAAATAAATATGTTTGAGTGCAGTAGTGCAAATTCCAGGTAGAATACCTTATAGCATGCGAGATGTGTCACAGGTGCAGAGGGGGAGAAGCAAGCCTTCAGACTGAACTTCCTGCTTTATATTTTAGCCTTTTACTGGTAGCTGTAGCAACACACTTTTCTGCTTTTTTAAAATATTTTTTGGGCATTTTTATGCATTTATTAGACAGTGCCCCAGCCAGACTGGAACCAGAGATGTTGTGGTTCATGGGCAGCATCGTAACCCCTAAGTAAAAGACAAAACAAACTAAGTGCTATTTTCGGTCGAAATACAACCTATAACATGATGCCATATAGTTACATTGATGTAACAAATAGCGACTTCAGAGTGAAAATTAGCAACCATGTTTTCAGAGTTATCTTAAAGTGACTGACAAGTGAAACATATTTTCTTTTAAAAGGGTGACACAGTGGTGCAGTGGTGAGCTCTGTCCCCACACGGCAAAAAGGTCATGGATTTGAATCCACCGGCCAGCTGGGGCCTTTCTGTGTACAGCTGCCATTTTCTGTTTATGTCTGCATGTTTTTTTTTTTTTTTCTGGATGCGGCTTCAGCCCCCTTCCACCCTGTGTGGATGGGAAAAACAAATTACAGATACTGATATGTAATTTTATCAAAAAGTTATAATACAATGTTATGTAAAATCCCAGTACAATACATATCTTCCTGTTTTTCTGTTTCTGTCTATCTTCTTGTATGTGCGTGTGTATGTTTGTGTTTGTGTGTGTTTGTGGTGTTTTGGGCCCATACAGCTGACTCTCAGAGGAGACATCATGTTGTCTATCTACTGAGCTCAGATTCATTGTTATCGATCAGCCATGTACTGGATATATAGATCCACCAAGTATATAGATAAGCCATTTATTATGGGAGATCTTGGTCCACACATATACATTGACCATGTGAGTGTATAGATCTACCGCAGACAGGTTTACTGCACATTATCTGGATCTGTATTGAACTGCTGCTCTGCAATTTTTTCGAAAGAAATTGTTCGTAAAATGTACATTTCCTTCTTTTTTTTCGCCCGTCAGGTGTTAGGGGACAAAAATGTGTTAAGTTGTGGATTTCAGCTTTAAGGGTTGATTTGATGGAGGGTTTAAAAGATGAGGCTTTCATTCTTATTTTGATAAAACACCACGATAAAACTGTTTTTCTCCTCCCCAAAATCTGCTTGCTCAATTTGAACAAATATACCACTTTGAAAAGTACAAGCATAACAAAAAAAAGATAACGAAATAAAAAGGTATAATGCATTCATACAATCCCAGACGTTTGAATAGATGGATTTACAAGTGTAAAACCAAAATACCTTTATCACAGAGGATTGCTGTCTCAGAATTGGGCTTCAGGAGTTGAAATTGTCAGCACTGAATGCTTCTTAGTCACAAATGGATTGAAGTTATCTTTCCTTTTTCTGGGAGGGAGGGGGATTAAAATAACATAGAGTTATCATTATATTCACCATGTCCCCCCCTGAAACACCCTCCAACATTATCCTATCAACAATGCTCCCACCTCTTCTCCTTTTTAATTTACACACACACAAAACATGTTACTGTGATACATCCATCCAGACGTCACTGGCCACCCGTCGTCATCATCAGCATCTGTGGAGATGATAAAGTGACGCTGGGCTTCATTTCAACAGAGTGAGGGAGAGGAGGCCTCCCTCTCAGATTAAAGAAAGCCTCGGTTTCCGCAGGGACAATAGGGAGGAATTACCATATGAATATGACCACGGCACCCCGGCCTCTTAAGACCATCAATCTCCCCACGCCGAGCGCCGCGACGCCAGATAACCCCCTGGATATCCCCTCTTAACCTCAATTTCTCAGGATGTATTAAGAGATGGTCGCCACAGAGAGGAGGGGAGAGGAGAGGGAGTCAAGAAGGAGGAAGGGGCTTGGGGTTGGATCGGCAGGCGCTGCCATTTTTCTCTGCGCACCCTCCACCCCAACCTGAAACAAGTTATAATGCAATTAATCTTGTCCCGGAGGGAAAAATATGGCAGCTAAGTGAATTTTACATGAAGATCCTCCCTCTACTTACCCTCTTTTCTCCTGTATCACAGCATCTATCAGTCGGGAGAGTTGTGTGATGAAGGGGGTGGGAGTGTAAACTATATGTATGTATTAGTATGTGAAACTTATGGTGGTATGGAGGAGATGATGATTTGATGATGATCTGTCAGTATTACTTCTGCTCTATGTTAAAAAGAGCAACGTGTTTTCTTTATTCAAAAGCTTTCCTGTGCTAGCATGAAAAAACGCAAAACACTTATGTTTATGACTTTAAAGCTGCATTTTTGTATTTTATTTATTTACTTATGTCACTCAGGGGCAGCGGAATAAGATGTAACACAACACTGACATAATATCACCTAATAATGTTTTACAGCTAATGTGTTAGCAAACGATTGCCTATTTAAACATCCAGCAGACACCGACAAACATTACCATTTATTTGGGATCATGTTTCTGGCCACCTAACAATGTAAGTCCAATATTCTCTCTCTCTCCTTGTAGCTCTGTTTTGGTCTACAACAACTCCTGAGGGAAATGTCTGGCTCTTTAGCAGCTAGCTTAAGCTCCGCTATGTTCACCAGCTAACTGCTAACTGTCTGTCTGCTGTTTAGTATGGGGCAGGCAGCGTACAGTGGTTTTACCAGGGCTTTTTCACAGTTTTTTTTTTCTGCTGCTGGACACAAAGGTGATGAGACTGGTGGGACTGAACCAAAACAGTAAAGTGGCGGGGGACGTAAACCAAAACAGCGAGCTGAAAGACAATAAAATGGTCCGTAGAGCTGAGGGGAACTGCAGAGTCTTTGATATTCCTTCATAGGTTTGTATTTACGACCCCTGTCACATTACACTTATTTTCATCAAATTATTAGTGCAGCTTTAAATACATAACTTTATGAGATGGACAACAATTTCAATATGGAAAATGTTCAGAAACTGAGCTGTGAGGACCAAACAACAACCGGGGATTGGGGGTCATAAACTACCGAATGACTATGAAAGATTGCGCTGTTCATGGTTTGAATGTTTTATCTCTGTTCCTGACAAACACATTACCCAACAAAAATCCTGACATGTTTACGGGCTGCACCAGCATCGAGAACCCCAGTAAATATTATGAATGCAATAATATGCATAGCTGCTTACCTGTGTCTTTACTGTGAAATCAGGACCTGAATGTGTTTCTGGTGACAGTTGCAAACAGTTTAAGTTTTTTTTTTTTTTTTTTTTTTTACATGTATGTGATTTGTTATTGTAGAATACGAATATGTGTTTGGTGTTATATATATATATTTGCATTGACTTTGAATTCAAATTCAAATGTCCTTTTCTGTAAGATATTTGCAAATCACAAAACTTTCAACCTGTGTGAATATGTGTGTGTGTGTGTGTGTGTTAGATTTGTGAGTGGGCGTTCCAGGATGTGCACTGACTAAACACATCCTGCTGTCCAGGTGACAGCTGTTTGACTTTTATTTGCTCCAACTGCGCTGCCAGTGATCATCCATTAACATCATGGTGTTCAAGCTCTCTGAACAATGAATGTGTGATATCAGCACCTTTTCTTTTTTTTTTTTTTACTTTAATGTCTCTAATGTCCTTATTTTGTCAGGTGTGGTGTTCAAAGGTCCCAGTGAATTAAAAATAGTCCAGCACATCCTTTTCTGCAGTTCAGCTGAGGTGATTTCTAGATGTCTATGGGCACTAAATGTGAGGTCCTAGTGTCATGTGTGCTGTACAGTATGTGCTGTGTGTTCTGTGTACCAATGCAAAGGCAAGTCTGCTGCTGAAACTCTGATCCATGCCTTCATCACATCAACTACTACTGCAATAGTATTCTTCATGGTACATCCTCCAAAGCCCTTAATAAACTCCACTATATTCAGAACTCTGCTGCTGGTCTACTCACTCACTCCCATAAACACACAACCACATGACTCCCTCCATAACCAGGCTGCACCCTCCTTCCTGACTGACCCTCTCCACCACCACACTCCCTCCCGCAGCCTCCGTTCCTCTCCGACACAAACCTCCAGGAAGAAGCACCAGACCTGGTGTGACAGGGCCTTCTCCATAGCCGTTCCCCACCTTCTGGAGCTCTCTCCCCAGACGCATCCGTAACTGTTCTCTTTTCTTGCTTTGTTCAAGAAGTTACTCAAAACTCACCTTTTAATGTTTGATTTTAAATCCTGTGCTACTGTGCGCTTGTATTGTGTTTCAGTTTTCTAGGATCATTTTTTACTTATTTAATTTGTCTTGTAAAGGGTCTTTGAGTATCTTGAAAAGTACTCTATAAATAAAATGTGCTATTACTGTTGTTATTATACCATGTCTGGGATTTGATTCCTTATTTACTGAACAGTCAGTCTTCAAATTACTCCCTTTATACTATATTGATTTAGTTTCACATTTAGTTTTTTGCCTTTATTTGACAGTAACAGCGCAGACAAGAAACATGGGGAGAGAGAGAGCTGTTCCTGGCCAGAATCAAACCAGATACATTGCGGCGATTTGGAGGCATTCATCTTCACCACCAGGCCATCAGGTTTGCCCCTGGATGTGGTGTTTTGGAAGTGATAAATAAGTCAAACCAATGGTTTTGAACGTAATTTCAACTGGCAATAAAAAGTGTTAAGAAGTCTAAGAATTAGCTTTACGAAAGTTACACACTTAAAACAAATCTCCATCTTATTAAGTCATTTCGCCCCCCTAATCTTATTTTCTTAAAACAATAAAAAATGCAATCAATGCAATGATATTATTTCAACCTGTTTCTAACAGAAATCATCTCATTGTCTAGAAATAATAACACTTTACTTTAACCTCCCATTTAGCATACAAGCAGAATAAAAATGTAATTAATGTAGTTGTAATCAGGCACAAACATTTATTAATGTATTTGCCAACAACTATAACTGCTCCTGTGGGCACCCATGAGTGGAGGCTGGTGTATGAACAGATAATGAATGACAATATAGTAAAACAGTTGTAATAATAAAATTAGTCTTCATAGGAGAAGTTATAATTGCTGACAAATAAACACTTAAAATATCCTTAGAAATGCATACATCTGCATTATAGTGCTTATAAATGCTAAATGGGGGGTTAAATTAAACTTATTTTCTAAAAATGATTCTGTTTTCTTGAAAAAGAAATAACAAAGGCAGGTTGTTGCACTAGAATCACGAAAAATGAAACTTGATTTTAGGAACAGGGTTAGTACAGCTTTTTAAGAGTAAAATTCAAGCACTTTCAAGGTAGTTAAACCAAAAATGTCCAGACTCTTGAAACCTTTCTCACCACATCTAAATTGTTACTATAAATTCCAGGAGACAACAAACTAATATGATAACGGGATCGTTTCATTTCAAATATTAAAAGATTTTTGGTTTAGATGAGTGATTGTGTAGATGACGAAACACCAGATTATGTTGAAAATCAAGCATTTTTCAAGGAGTATATTCAAATTCAAGCATATTCCTAACATGGAAACATAACGGTTAAAATTAAGCCTTTTCCAAACTTTCAAGACTTTGTACGAACCCTGTAGAAATAAATGAAACAAGGTGAAATATTTGAGATTTTTTTCACCTTTTTCAGAAAATAAAACTTCAAAGACTCAAACTACAGACAAACATTTGCAGTTCATTCATGGAATTTTGCTTTTGCTTTTATGTATGTGTCTTCACTATATCCAAGGCAAATTGCTGTTTTATTAATCCTTCTAATTAATGAGAATGAATGTCAGTGCTTGGTTAGACTTTATACTCTCCCCACATTGTCTACTACTGTTATTTTTCCATGACCACAACTTGTAATATTACAATTTAAGAACTAAAACAAACTTTTTACCAATACCTAAAATTCCCAAAACAGTGCATATTAAAATATGGCATCATATCAAAGTCAAAAGCCTACAAAGATTGCTCAAAACACTTTTATCTGAAGCCAGAAAAATATTAATTTAAAGTGATCATTCTCACAAATGTCATCCGCTTTAGTAGCTTTAGTTTTATGCACTTCAAAAAAAAAATCTACCTTTAAGTCTCCTTAACATCACCGCGCTAAAGGAAGCAACAGAAATACAACAAAGGGAAAAGGTCAGATAATTATTGAATATGATCGACTTCTCCATTTGTCAAGCAGATGTACCGGCAGATAACATAATGTACATGTCAGAGAGAGACAGCGGGAGATTCATAGCCTCGGAGGAAGAGAGACACAGGGATAGACACAGAGAGGAGAGGAGGGTAGAGGAGAAGAGGAGAGGAGAGGAGAGGAGAGAAGACAATGATGTAGATACATCAACCTTTGTGAGAAAGAGCGACAGAGAGCTGCAAATGGGAGAAGGGAGAGAGAACACAGGTGTAATAGATTTCTGGTGTCTATATTTCATGTTGAAAATTGGCTGGTACATCCAAGCGGTTTGATCTATGAGGGCCGTCGTCTTAAGAAAAAACCTTAGTAAATGTGTAATTTCTCCCTTGATGGAACACAGGCGAAAGGCTATTCTTCTTATTCCCCTCTCTCCCTCTCTCTCTTCCTCTTTCTCCCTCTCTTTCGGGTTGTTTCCACGCTCGCTCCCTCCCTCCCTCCTCTCCTCTTCATGCTCCTTGATGTCTCCATTTCATTACCAGCCCTCCATCTATCAACCTTTCCTGTTTTTTTTTTTTAAGGAGTGACTTTCCTCACACACAGTTTTGGACAGGGGCGCTGTGATTGTGGGTGTATATCTGCCCCGTGGTCACTACAACAGTGTGTGTGTGTGTGTGTGTGTGTATACGGGCACTCCTGCCTGGCTGTTGTGTCTAGGATGAGTGTTTGGATGTGTGTATCAGACAAGTGCAGTCTTGCATGAGTTTATGTACTTGTGTGTGTTTCTGCAACTATTTAAATGTCCTCTATGGCAGGCATCCACATATATCTTAGCTTACATGCACGTACATACACATACTGTCCATATATGTGCTTGAATGCCTATATTTGTGTTTGTGACCCTCTCTGACCTCTGTTTATACCTGCTGCTCTCTCTGCTCTGGTGTCAGCCAGATGAGCAGTTTTGTCCCGTGCAGACTTGATGTGAACAGTGAATAAAGACGGAGCAGCGGCATTATCAGAGGTATAGATGTAAAAAAAAAAAAAAAAAGCGTTGAGAATAAATGGGGCGGAGGGCTGAACGGCGCTGCACTACTGATGTGTAAAAGATAAAGAAGGTCTCAGCATTGATCTACGAGCATGACGGCAACTGAGAAGAAGGGAGTGAGAAAAGAGAGGAAGTAAAAAAAGAAAATAGAAGAAGACAAGCAGATGGAAGCAGAGTTCATCCTATTGAATAGATGGGAGGGTTAAAGCTGCAGACTCATCTAAAATAATTTCACTAGTACAGGTTTCAGAAAAAAGGTGTAAAAAAGCACATCTAAACAATTTTTCAGAGGACTTTCTTCTTATTCTGGGGGAAAACTGACATTTACAAATCATAAATAACATAAGATAAAATTAAAAAAAGCATAAACGACGCTGAAGAAACAAATAAAGACATTAAACCTATCAATACCCAGAAATTCTCGTTGCCAACGCAATGCATAATTCCTAAAACTTTACCTACACCAAAGTCCTTCCAAAAAACAGAAACATTTTCTCTCCTGGTTTGTTTTTATTAAATGTATATTAAATATATTTCAACTGCTATAATACATAGATATTATTTGCAATTAATGTGTGAAGCAAGATTTAAAATACAATATCTATAAAATGCCAGATTTGTAAAATGTAGACGTTCTGTTATTTGTTATTTTATTCACAAATTTCCTGGATTTTGGTTGGAAAATTACTTCTCAAAAATCGATGACATTCCAGAAGTCCCATCTGGAGGACACAGTACACGTCAGAATCCCCTATATGTTTAAATATAAATGAACAAGTAAAGCATTCAAAAGGGGAATAAAGAACACAACAAATATGCCAATTAAGAACTAAATACTTTCAGTGGCGAATGATAAATGAACAAAAGCCATCACAGATCACATTAGAATGAAGCTGCTGCTGCTGCTGGTTGGTGGTGATCGTACTACTAATAATGTGAGATCAGTTGTCTCTATCAGTGGTGGGCTGGGCAGGCCTTTTAATCATGGTCTAAGGGGTGCCGAGCCTCTCTATCATCATTGAACTGTGTCCAGGGCTAATTGTGGCTATATTTCACTGTCCCCGTGGCCTGCACACCGCAACGATCTGCTGGTCTGCTGCAGAGCCACACACACACACACATACTCAGACACACACCCTCACAAACTACACATATAGTACTGATGGGGTTGGGGACAAGAAAACAGATAAACACATGTTCAGTTCAACCGTATAAGCTTAGATACAACACAATCGAGGCCAGAAGAAGAAAGACTGTTACAGAAATATTTGATAGCTTATAAATGAGAAAAATGCGCTGTAGCTTCAGTAGAATAAAACACGTTAAATTCTCAAAGGTTTCTCTGATAACAAAATATTTTCCCATTTACTGTATTTAAATAAAGGCGAATGTCAGTGTCAATGAAACTCCTGCAGACGTTTCACATTAAAAACCTACTAGAAAGGGGAGGGATTAGGCCCTTTGAGCCACTAGAAGGCTTTTAATGTGAAACATCTGTGTGGGAAGGATGCAGTAAGTATAGCTTAACATAACAAAAAAATGGCAAAGTAGAATCGATGTACTGATAATTTAGTGGTATGGAAATGTCCATTATGCTAAAATGTACCAAGACAACAAGTAAATATGGAGGAATTGTTGAGTTTGAATTAACAGCAAACACCATCAGCAGGATATTAAATGATGAATAGATAAGAAAGCAAGGAGACATCTTACTAAAATATGATCAATAAAACAGGGATTGGAAAATTGGCAATAAAGCTCTGTCTCTAATATAAGCCCATCTCAAATAGAGGGCTAGTTCTCTAAGTATTTGAAAATTTACGGTACTTTTCAGCAGTTAACCTGCTGTTAATAAACACATCCTGCAGATGTTTCACAATAAAAGCCCTCCGGGGATTTGAAGGGATTACGTCCCATAAAAACCTGGAAAGCTTTTAATGTGAAACAGATTGAGGAACAGCAGCAACAGCAGATTAACACAGCAAATGGGAGCCGAGCAGCAAACACAGAGGCTTCAAACTAAAATATGATCAAATAAAGGTTCTCTCTCAAATAAAGGCCTATTCATGTTACCTCAAAAGGCATCACTTATCCAGACAATAAGTGATGGTTTTTTACTCTGTAGTAGCTGGATTAACACACATATACACACACACACACACACACACACACGCACACACACACACACACACACACACAGAGATGATATTTTTGCTTGCTCTATCTTCTGCCTTTCCTTATAATCACTCTCCATCTTTCCTCTCTGCCTTACCCTCACCTCGACACCGATGGGTCACCTCTGCTGTAGAAACTTTTAATTAAAGTTAGAGCCTCGACAACTGGACAACTGAAAGAAGGGGGGATGGATGAGTGGATGGATGCTGCTGTGCGTCTTCCTCCCTTCTACCTCTGAACCAATCTTTTCCTTTCTCTTTTCATTTCTTAACTTCTTTCCTTCTCTTTGTACACCCCCCTCTCTCTCCCTCCCTCCATCTGTGGTGGAAGGGGAAAAAAGCAATTTCCATGAATTTGCCTTAATGGACAGGGTTGTGTCCCTAATATGCAACAATAGATTGACACCCAGACTGAAAGTGCTTCCCTCTGCCCCAAACCCTGGTCTATGGACAAATGTGTCCCATATTCATTTACACACAGACACAACCTGGCATTTTGATACTTTGATGTGGAGTGTTTTGACTTGTTTGTGGAAACCACAACATATTAGTGGCAAGTTAATGTACCACCCTCTCTGGGTGTGTATTACTCGCAGTCAGGAGTGGTTTCCCAGAGTCATTACATGACAATTTTGGCCAGTCTGAAAGCCTTTTACACCATGTTGGCTAAATCTACTTCATAAAGGACCTGGATTTTTTGTTTTCACTGGTGCTCTAAACACACATTTTAGGATTGTTTTTTTTACTTGTGCAAGCAAAGGTTACATGTAAGATGTTTTACTCTGCTCAGTCAAAATGCTCAGATATAAGAAAGCAGTTAAAAGCAAGAATCAGATACAGGAAAGAAATGATTTGGCCACTGTCAAAACATGAATTGAGTAGTATCGCAGCTGGGAGAGACCAGTGAAAACACAGCCAGGGCGTAAATGTACCTACAGCAGTGTGTGTATATCTGATAGCACTTACAGGTCTCTTTATCATCACAGATGGCTGTCTGTGGTTTCCAAAGAAGTTGCGGTTACTGTACGGATGTGCATTTGTGTCTGTTTATGTGTGTACGAACATACTGCATGTGTGCATTTGTGAGTGCATTTAGACCCCTGCGCTTCCCTGCTGTGGGTCTAATTTCAAAAACACGCTCTAACACATTTACACAACAGAGAAGCATACACTTAACGCAGGCACCTGATGCCAAAAACACTGAGCCGACATTAGCAGCCAAAGTAAAATATATGATCTAAAAAGCCGTGTAACAGTGTTAGTAAAGGAACTGTACTCAACAGCTCTCAGTGTAAAGTGACATTAGCTTGTTAGAGAGAGAGATAACGAGAGGAGGGAGGAGGAGTGGAAATGAAGGGATGAGTTCAGACTTAATACAATACTTGCATACTTGCCTGCCATATGTACTGTACATTGTAAGAGTTACTGGTTGCTGTAATCATTCCTCCTTTCCATACCGGCTCTAAAATGGTCCCATAAAAATCTACAGTCCTCGTTTCATTCAAAAATGCAAGACGCTACCTTTAGAAGATACCCACTTGAGTATCGTATGAACACAGACTTAAAAAAATAAATCCAAACCTTATCCTTTAACCTCTTTCACGTGACTTAAACAGGTTGAAATAATCACTAAACAAACAACAAGTTTTATACAGCTAAATGCTAACTTCAGCATGTTAACATGCTCACAATGACAATGCTAACATGTTTAGCAGGTATGTTTACCATTGTCACTGCCCGATCCGAACGGGAAACCCGATTTGTTCTGCACTTGTGCAAAAATGCGGCTACTTCCTGTTGGAGTATGTCGAAGCAGTTTACGGCAGTTTCTGGGATTTCAATAAAATAATGTTATCTTTGGTTTTACTAGTTACGAAATAGAAGATTCAAATTCATCTTATTAAATAAATACACATTTTTCTTGTTTTTGCAAAGAATGTCTAATAAATGGCGCTAATGAAATAGAAGATTAAACTTTTCTTTTTTAAATATATACATTTTTTCCTGTTCTGGTAAAGAATGTCTAATATATGGATCTAATTTCGTCATTCATTAACTTTCATTGCTTGAATAAAGTAATTGTTAAATTCATTCAGTTATGAAAAATTAAATGTATATTCATGTGTATTTATTATGATACATTTTAATCAAATTTAAGTGGACCACTGTTGTATTGTGAAAGTCACACTAAACATATTTTATCAATATCTATTTCTAAAGATATGTTCCTCTTATCAACATAAAGTGTGACTTCAACTGAAGCTTTCTTTAACAAATTTCTGCATTTAAGAAAGAAAAAGCAGTGACAGGAAAAAGCCGCATTTTAGCACATGCGCAGAACAAATCAGGTTTCCGGTACGGATCGGGCAGTGACAACCATGTTTACCCTTTTAGTCTAGCTTGTTAGCATGCTAACATTTGCTAATTAGCACTAAACACAAACGACAGCTGAGGCAGATGGGAATGTCATTCGTTTTGTAGGTGTTTCCTCATGAAGCATATTGGACAAATTTCAGTTTTGACATGATGATGGAGCTAGATTAAAAAAAGACTGACAGAATCTTTCGAATGTGTTGGGAACGAATTTTTGAGATTAAAAATGAGCCCTGCATGCCGTGTTAGAGACAACAGTCAGTGTGAATCGGTCCCTCAGTCCCTCGCAGGAAGTATTCAGTGGAGAGATGGATGGAGGCAATCCTTCCTTCACATCAACCACCTCATTAGTCCCTCTCAGCCATAAAGCCGTCCCATCAGGCCACGCTGTCATAACTCACTTTACAGCATTGATTTTAATCACGGCAAATGTAAACATATGTATTATCAATATCAATGCACAAAATAACGCTGTAATATGCAATTACCGAGTGGCATTGATTTTTCTTCCCTCTCCCCCTTTCCCATCTTTTTGTCCTCCCCTCCTCTTCTCCCCACTTCAATGTAATCATGGGATCGTCCTACTTTGAACTGATTTAATAAGGTTGTTATATATAAATATATATAGCAGGCAGGCAGGCACTGGCTGAATATTACAGAGGTGATTTTCATAAATTTCAATGCAGGGATGAAAGTGTGTGAGTGTTTAGCCTGGAGGGAGGTGAAACCAGGACAAAGCAGGTGGACTTTATTGTGGTGAACAGGAGGGCATGGCAGTCACTGCATACAGTGTCCCTTCTTTTCAATGTAGTTTTACCTTTTGAGATTTTTGTAGTTAGCTTTGGTATGTGGAAAAATGGTAAAATGAGGTAGATCAGTCAGTGATATGAAGATAATGTCAGTGTACTTTACTGCTTCACTTCTGCTTCACATGCAGTTCTACACTATAGTTATTTTTATGAGACAATATGTCTTATCAACAGACCATCTTTCCTTATACATATGGAACGATTTGTGTTGAGCATCCCAAATATTAGATTGTAACCTAATCACACAAAATAAAGATTTCACCTCACTAGTCCAGGGATGGCCAACTGATATGCAAAATGTCCCAATTAAAGTCTGCTTGTACGAGTCTATTCCAAAGCTGGATCCTCTCACAAATCATCACATTTTTCACATATTTCATGCCTTAAAATGCGGGTACCACGCACTCTGTGACAATTACAGAATGGGGCCTCACCAGCTTCTTCTCTTTCCTGTCCAAGCTTTTCCCATTCATTTAGTGTCATTTTCGTCTCTACAAAGACATGGGAATTTTACTAGCATTGAGCAAGTTGTCCTAAGTTACAAAAAATGACTGTTGCAAGGTTTGTGCTCAGGTTGAGTTCTTACACTGAGACGTCTGAAAAGCTGCTATATGCTGCTTGTTTACTGTTTTTCAGGCATTTTTTAATTGCCTTTCAAAATAAAAGTTACTGAGTGACATTATTTCACTCTGGCTTTAGCCTTGTATTGACTTTACAGCAACTGTCCCATAATTGAATGCGCAACACATATCTTCACTGGTGAAACAGTCTAAATATTACTGTTTGTTTACTTCATTATCACACAAACCCATTGGTTCAGGATTTTACTTTCTATGTTTTCTTTATAATATGATCCTTTTTTGTTTGTAGGCCTTTGTGTTCATCTGGTGGCATTACAGAGAAACAATAAAGGAAAAAACAAGCTCTCCGTGTACCACACACACACACACACACACACACACACACACACATGGTTTCAGGTGACACAGACAGGACTCTCATTGGATCAATCTGTCGCCATTTGTCACTGACCACTCTCCACTCTACTGTACTGTGCGTGTGTGAATCTATCTGTGCTGAGTGTGTATGGGTGTGTTTTTGTCTCCAACACTGTAAAATAACCTTTGACGGGTGCATTGAGGATACGGTCCCCATTCTACACGACTGCTTCCAGTAAAAGCCTGATTGTTACCTGTCTGTACATGAAACAGCTCGGAAAAGACAGAGAGACAAAAGCGTGTGACGGCAGAACAGAGGGGGAAAGGCTCTGCAGTGAAGACGTGGAGGAGAGAGAAAATGGAGTAAAATCAAACCGAATAACAAACACGAGTAAACCAAACTGATAGAGGTGGAATAAGCTGATGAGAAAAAGGGAAAATGGTGCACACAGATACTGAAGAGGAAGTGGATTTTGAATTATTTTGCCTGGAAAAATATGGTCCCGCATAGGTGGTGGGTGTTAAAGGAATGAAGAAGCTAGCTGAATAAATGATTAACTACATCCCAGATTCCGTTTTTATATGGCCGATACATCTCTGCCTCACTCACAGCACAATCCCGCACTTATGGAATGTGCCTAATCCATAACCATAACGCCGGCGTGGCAGCACGGACTTATATATCAAGACATTTGCTCCGTATGATAATGCTCATTGTAGCTCACATATCACCAGGTCTACTGATCCCATGCATATAAACAGATGCTCATGTCACATCTGTAGTACTTTACAAAGTAGGAACCCTCATAGAAACTAGTCAAATGATTTCTTTATTGGCATCCTTATCCTCCCATCGTAAATCACAACCTTGTTAATTTTTAATTTGTGCATATGGCATGTGTATTAAAAACGCAAACACTAATTAACTATGCAATGATAAACGACAAGACAAATCTCTCCTCTTCTCTCCTCTTCTCTCCTCTTCTCTCCTCAGCTGTTATATCCAAATTTATACCCACCATGCTTTGTTCTCCGGTTTTATTCAGAACAGTTCTAATGAGGACAAACTGCTCCCTGGTTGAGCCACAATGGCTCCGCCGACTCTGAAAAGAACTAAAATGGCTGAATGGAAATGAGAGGGGCAGAGGAGGTCAGTCCTCAGCATCAATTCTCATATTACCACACACACACACACAGGACCACATGCGCACAAATGACTATTGCACATTGAGGTGTCATAGACGCATAACTGTGACAGCAGCCATCTCTCTAACCATCCCTCTCCTCTAATATCATCATTTGAATCTTGCTCTCCCTCTCTCTCTCTCTCTCTCTCTCTCTCATCTCTTAATATTATCATCTGAATAGCCAGCAGGTGATGGGATGTTGGACCACAGATCAAATTGAGAAAATGTATTAGGAAAAGTGGAATAACTGACCGGTAACCTTATTAGCATATCCCTGGCAAAGGCAGGCAAATGGTAATTTATTTATTCATTATTTTATTTATTTTGCTGTTACGTAAGATTGATAAGACAGACGTCACATTATAATTTACAGACTATATAGCAACGAGGTATTTCAAATATATATGTGTAGCTATATGTCATTGTCAAGTTGCTAATTACCAACTGGGACCAGTTGAGACAAAAACAATTGGAGTCCGTAGAGGGACGGTGGAGACGGGAAAGATTCACAAGTTAGCCATGTGAGGGTTAAAAATGATGTGCATTGACAATACAACTCTATAGCTATTAAATCTGGGTTTAATTACTTTGAATGACGGACTTTGGCATCCATATCTGCTTGGTTTGCAGGCACTGCAAGCTAAACACGGATATTTCAGGATATTCAAGCTAGCTGTTGTTCCAGAATTTATAACTTAGTGCAATTTCTCAGATTTTGTCTTTCTTCTGTCTATTTCTTTAAAGTGAAGCACATTCCAAGGGTTTACCATCCAGATTCAAAAGGTAACGATAAATAAGGCCTTGCTATTAGAATTGAAACCCTTCCTGAATTTAACAAAGTTTAGCAAGGTATTATTTGTCAAAAAACTACAGCTCCCATGATGATTACGACATAGCAGTTTGCATACTTGTAGCTACCATTGAGGACACTGAGGTCCTTGGTATTTCTTCTGGGAATTTGGGTGTTTGTTTTTGTTAGCAACCATGGGGGTTTAGGCAGAGTCCAGCATTTGTAGACTCAGATTCAGTATTTCTCCACCAAAATGTTCTTGCTGGCAGCACGAAACAAAATTTAGACCTTTTTGGTGGGACATAAAATGGCAATATTTAATTTTGCTGGTCAGTATTTCCTATGACGTTTAATGAAAACAACTATGTAATTTGTTACTAACAGACTTAGAGATCAGTTAGTTGAGTTTATAAGAAGTTGTAAATTTCTAGAGGAATAACTGCTCCCTTCATTTATTTTCATTTATTTATTTTTTTTAACCTTTAACCAGGCAAGTCATTAAGAACAAATTCTTATTTACAATGGCGGGCTGGAAATAAAAACTAAAAAAAAAAAGACTGGACAGCTTACTCAATAAATAAAATAGGAAAAAAAGCTTTTCCTGTTAAGCTACTAATGTCATTCTAATTAAAAAGATAAAACCTTTGTCTTTGTCCTATAGCATTTACAGTTTTTTGTGTTTATTGCAATGTGTGGTAAATGTCAGTCACTGTGAGTGGTGAAGGGTAGGACTGAACTGCTACAGAGGGAATCAGGTGAAGGCATCCCTTGATTTGTAATTTGATGCAGTTGCTAAACTGTGAATGTTTAGGACTCTGAGGAGAAGTGTGAAGGCAACTGTGGTCACCAATAAAACCATAGTAAGCAACTTTTTTTTAACTGACACAGCTGGGAGAGTTAGCAAGTTTCCCAGTGTTGCTAATGATATCAGCTAACGTGTTTTTGCTAGGCTACTCAGCTAGCAGCAACAGGAGGGTGGATTTGTGGAACTTTCCTGTGAACCAGCTGCTCAATATGGCTCACTGAGAATGTGAGAAAAAGAGGACGGAGTTAGGACACCTGTGGGCAGGAGAGAATTAGACATTTGGCCTAGGTGGAGTTATCTAAAGGACCTCAAGCCCAGTGGGAAATTATATGACGTGCTTCCTGAAAACTTGGCCACCATGAAGGACAGTGAAATACGTGGTAGGTGAGTCAAACACAGCCCTCCTCTCTCTCTCTGCTGGCATAGTTTATGTGGTTGTATTACTAAAGTTTGTCATTGTGTACCAAAGACACTCAGCACCTTTGGACAAGTCCTGCTCTCAAATAATTCTGAATTCTTCAGTTTGACATTTATAATATGAGTTGTCAAGTCGCCTATTTGGAAGTGATGGGTTATAGCCTCTATAGCTACATTTGTATGTTAATAAGATAGTTAAGAGACGTGTAAGTCATGTATCAGTATGATATGTGCATGTTTTTTTAAATTTTTTTATTTGAACATGAATTTATCTAAATGCCATCCTGTGGTTAAAAATAGCCTTTGTGGTTTGTATGTGACAGTACTTCAATCTAAAAACATTTATTTGGCTTGTAAAGTAGTACAGACTCAGGTACATGTCACACTTTGTGCCTTTAAGACAACAATGCCATGCTATTATCTGTCTGAATAACAATATATATGCAATATATGCATATATACAGTACTCATATGCCTTGTATTTGGAAGCCATTATTGCACATCTTAAATTTGTGTTATGATTAAATGTTATCAAACCTCTTGATTAATTGCCTGTGTTAAACCTATATTTAAATCCATGTTTTATTGTAAAAATTGGGGTATTATGGCAGCTCTGCCAGGGACTGCATAGTGTTCATGTCTGGGTCAACCTCCAGGGCTGCTTTTATGTCCCAGTCCATCCCTTGGTTGTACTTTTAAACCAACGACACCTCTGGATGTTTCATAGCTGCTATCTACCTTTTTTTTTGTCTTTCTTTGGCTCACCGTGTCTCTGTTTGTCTCTATTTATGTTGGTCACTCTTTCCTCTCTCTCTCTCATCTCGTTTCCTCAGAGGAGTGCTAGTGAGCGGCAGAGGAATCATAGAGCCATCAAAGGTTGCCAGCTGTAGGAAATGTCTTCATTTGCAGCATGCTAGCCTGACACCTGAGCTCCAGCCGCCTGTGTGTATGACTGTGTCTGTGCCTGCTAGCATGCGTGTGTGTGTGTGTGTGTGTGTGTGACTGATAGTCAGCCATCCCAGCTCCCCAGCAGGTCCGTCTTTAAATTGTCTCTGTGTGTTTTATAGCTCTCTCTCTCTGTATGTGTGTGTGTGTGTGTGTGTGTGTGTGTGTGTGTGTGTGGCTGTGGGCCTGTGCTCCATCCATCAGCGTTAAGATGGCACATTACTGTTAATGAATGATATTTGTGTTCAGCGTGTATGTCAGGAGGGAGGACCAGGGAAGCAAAACAAGCCCTCCCCAATCACCTCACCTCCAGCCTCCTCATTTTCTTTGTCAGTCTCTTGCCTAATTTGCATTTTAGGAATTTATTCAGCTGAGTCTTGGGCTAACTTATTTCAGCTGTTGCACATAAACAGCAATTTTGGTGTTTTTCCAGCCTGAGTTCCACGTTCACATGGCAGTTCATGTACTGAGTGGATTTACACGACCACTGGAACCTGGAAGACTTTCAAAGGACCATACTGTTGGTTTTGTATGTTTCAGAGCTTAACTTTCACAATCACATATTTCACATTATTTCTGAATATTTTCCGAAGCACACTATAGATCATATTGACTTCTTACCACCAGGTAGCCATTTATCGTTTCTGTTCATTTCAAATACGTATGAAAATTAATTTAAAGGACTTAACACTCGCTTGAGATAATCCAGCACGCTGAATCTTAATCCTCTTAATTTTGTAATCAAAGTGAACGTATCATTGTGTGGTGATGCATTTTATGTAGGGACTGTGCATTCAGGGATGCTCTGAAATCTAGGAGTTAAAAGTTGGCTGCCAACGAACATGTTTTTAATGTAAACAGGCACGGCGCTACAACGGGGCTAGGTGGTGCTATAGCCACGTCACAAATCTGCGTAGCCCCAGTTAAATCCCTTCAAGCTTTTTAGTATTTTTTAAAATTTTAAATAAAGAAATATATAAAAGTTAATAACCAGCCATTCTATTCCCAATCTGATCCCTGGCTGCGTGCTCGTGCTGCGCGTGTACCCTATGATGTGTGTGTGTGGGCTGGGAGTTGTCTGGCATGCGCACGTTATAGAAATATAATCACTAAAATTGTGATGATTGCCAGTGTGTGCACAGTTAACAGGCATAGACTAAATGCTAAAATTCTCATATTACTTTACAACACTTTAACATACACTATTAATTTCTTCAATTCTGATGTTGTGAGAGTCACTTCATCCGAAGCTTTATTACCAATGCACAGTTGTCTGATTATGCATATGGAATAAATGCACTTGTGTTGTTGCATTTTGGATGTATTGTGTTGTTATTAATTGTGGCTGCATGGGCGCTGTCCGGTGCTGAAGTCTTTCTCCTTTGCACGTGAAAGACGTTTTTGTCATTGCCTTGTGGTCACTTGTATTAGGCTTATAGCTATTTTGTTGAATATTCTGTGGCCTAAAAAAATGTGCTGTGTGCCATCTGCTTTTATTGAAAAAACGAGAACTTCCATATAAAGGAACTCTGAACTCATGAAAATCAACTATTTTATTAGCACCCTCTTCAGCACCAGAACAAAAGAAATCCTGCTACCGGCCATGAATGTAAGAAATGATAAGGTACAAAATAACATTTTCATGACATTTGTGTTTTCTTATTTGTCTTCTTTTGATTTCCTCAATAAATGACTTGTTAAGGCACTCATTTGAGCATTTGGCAGGTAAATTTCAAAATTCACGTCAAAATTAGAGCTAGACTGATAAATCAGTCAGGCCAATATATACATAATGCCAAACAGGTTTTAGGTAATTTAGAAACAGTGTTACCATTACATAGTTTGTCCACCAAACTGTGGTTTGTAATGGTGACATGGTGAATCTTGCGGCCTCAGCTTGAACAGTTGTTTTAGATGAATCCAGTGATCGTGCTCTATAGGTTTCAATCATAGCAACGAGTGGTATGCAAGGATAAAATCATAATAATGTGATATATTACTGATCCCAGTTGGGAAATTGTCATGTTCTCCACAGGGAGCTCAGAGGTCAAAGGTCAGAGTCAGCTACAGAGCAGCAGTAACTATGGAGCTGGTGGGAATTCAGTGTCTTGCCTTAAGGACACTTAAGCATTGCAGGGGCTTGCTGGAATAAGAGCTGTGTTACTGCCATAGAGATAACTTAGACCAGGGGTTTTTGTAACTTAAGGCCCACTTCTGATTGTTAAACAATTTCCAAGGACCACCTTCCCAAAGCGCTAGGCAAAATAAGCTCCTCTGCGACTGTAAAGGGTTTCTTGCTACGAGCTACATGAGCAGCAACCATACAACAGCTTTCAAAGTGGCTTTTGACTGAGTTGTTAATGTTGTGATGACTTCCTGTTGTGCCTGAAGCCCATATCTTTTCCTTAGGAAATATTCTTTTGGCTTCCCAACACACCCTGGGTGCTTTGTGTTTAAGTATTTCTGGAGCTTTGATGTTTTTAGTGCCTCATCTGACAGGATTTCACCACACTGTGCTTTCAGCTCAGCATCACTGTCTGCCATTATGAATCCAAATTCAATATATTCAGGCTCATATTTCTTCACCACACACTTTGGAGCTTTTACTGGCGCAGGTTGTCTCCCACATCACTTTTTCGTTTCAAAACACGTTCCATTTTGTGTCACTGCATCCAAGGGAACGTTAGCTAGCTAACAGTGGCATAACACGTTAGTCTCTACCTGATGATGTGTTGTGATTGGATGGTGATTTTCAAACATAACTGGTCATTGAAATTATGCATTTTAGTTTGTTTGGTTTTTTATTTATGTGAATTCTTGAGCACATTTAGATATTAAAATAACTAGCTTTGTAAAGTACCAAAAAACGGCCCACTGGTTGAGAATGGCTGATTTAGATAATTTAGTTCCATGAGTTGTCACTCACCTTAAAAAGAACTGATTAAATAATAATACAAACGGGTCGCTCCCCAAAAAAAACAAAAAGAAGTTCAATTAAACCCTCTGCATCAAGTTTAGGTGATATAGAAAACCACTACACTTGAGAATCTAGGTTACACAGTGTTGTCAATCAGTTTTTAAGAGTAGAGCTTACGTTTTTAACATTTCATTTTGTAACTCTAACTATATTATCTATATATAAAGATGTAGCTGTGAGGTAAAGGGGACATTAATGTCCTTCAGAAACCATGTATCTCCAAGAAGCACATGGCAGTAAATTGGTGACAATTTGCTACTATTTTACAGTAAATTATCCAACTTTCCGGCACAGTGTCACCCATCAATTGGCATCGTCCCTCAATTTGGCGTGAAAGGAGGGGAAAGTGAAGACATCAGGTGTCAGGACGCCAGTGGGAGTCTTACTGTGTGGAAGAAGCTCATAATCCACTGCTCACAAATTGTTATGAGGTCGAGTGCTGATGCAAGCAGAAGCACTGTGGCTTTATGAGTGCGATGGGTTAGAGAGATGTCTCAAACCAGGTGTTAGTAATATGCAGAACGAGCTAGATGAAACTCCTAGGGTACAAACAATTAAAAGAAATTGAAAAGATTAAGGAAATGTGTTCATATTAATAGCAATTATTACTATTCCTGCATTTATTTACTTTCAATACTTAGAAGTAGAATTTTCTGATGTTACTTACCGACCTTTACTTTTTTACAACATGCCTGCTGCGGCAGCAGGGCAGAAGCTGGATGGATGGATGGATGAATAGACATGTTTTCCCAGTGTCAGGCAGAGTGACAGCGCTCTGTCACACAGGCCCCCAGCAGATGTCACTCACTCATTAGTGAATGATGTACGAGACCAGCCAGCGACAAGCCACAGTCAGCGGGCCTTGGCAGAAGAGTGAGAACACGCAGTGAACACATTACCTGATGATATTAACAGTACCAATTACACTCCCATTTTGCATCATATAATGTATACTATCACTGACAACCAAACTCTTACTAATAAGGCCACTGCCAAATAATCCAACTCCTTCCCTCTTTGTTGCCATATGTAAAAGCTGCTAAAAGCAAATCCCTTAATAAGAAAAATCATATTTCTGCTTTATTGGCTAACACACCACAGAGAAAGACAGGAAAACTACTGACAGGGTGAGGAAATGACAGGCGGTCGATGCCGTCAACTGAATTTCAAACCCGCGTCATTGTCTGGAATTACATACATGGGATGGGCTTTTTAGCAACCTCTAGTTAACCCCTGATGGTTGCGTCCTGCTCCGTCGGCCCGTGTTAAGCGTTTCACCTTGACCGGTGTCGAAACATTGTATGAATGTGTCAAACAGGAAGCTGACATTAGCTCACCGTCATGCTATTTCCTATGACTGGAGTGAGCTGTTAACAAGCTGATGGGAAAATAGGGCAAGCCGAGAAAGGGAGGGAGTAAGGAAGAGGATGGTCTAGGGACAGCAAAACGGGAGGAGAGGGGGAACGGAAGGGGTTGAAGAGATGGAAGAGGAGGTGGCAGGGAGTGGAGTGGAGAGAGAGGGTAACGGGTGAGGTGAAGGAGGGAGGAGGAGGGGGGGTTACAGGTGTCGTAAACATCCTGTGGAGCTCCGCATCTGTGTTTGTCTTTGTCAGCATCAAGCGACGGGACAGCAGAGCAGCAACGAGAGAACAATGTTGATTCACTGTTTGGGATGACGCTGTCTGGCAAAATGACAGCTGTGTGTGTGTGCAGTTGTGTGTTTTGTGTGGATACTGTAAAGTACAATGTATTCTAACCCCGCACCACTTGTAGTTAAAACTCAGTCTATGCGTCTGGTTAAGGCTTAAATCTTTGGGACCCAACATTATGACTGTTGGGCTGATAGAAATAGAACTCTTACAGAGTTTGTTCCAAACTGGTGTTGGCAGTTGGCAGATAAAGGATTTTAATCATTGGCCTTCTTTGCTGCTTGTTATTCTCATTGCAGTAAGATGAGTTTAACCAGTTTTTTCAACTGGAATCTGGACCGTTGTGGGAGAATCATTTCATATCCTCAGTACAGAGCCATAGCTCACCTGAAGTTCACTACCCTCCAGCTTCCTCTGCAGAGTACAGTCCTTTTTGAACTTGTTCTCTCTGCCATCTTATCCACATTTAACATTCTTTGCCTTTCCCATACAAATTACATCATATATTAGCAAGCCAAATGGTATTTGATGCAGGTCCATTTCTGTTTTGGTGCAGGAACAGGTGATAATTTGTGTTCTTTTGGAATTTCAGGGGTTGCCTATAGTGGCGCAACTCTAATAACAGCCTACCTCATCTAGTTTTGTTAATTCAATAATCTTAAAATGTGTTCCCACTGCTCAAGTGATAATACATGACAAGGTGTCCTGATATACAGTAATAATGGACCAGACAGTGGTCAGTCCCGCCTTAGTACTAAAACCATAGACTGTGTGTATGTGTGTGTATGTGTGTATATATGTATGTATGTATGTATGTATGTATGTATGTATATATATATATATATATATATA